>JADRCD010184280.1:0-19476 GCA_019843815.1 Montemys delectorum
GTTCTGTTCAGGATTTTGCCCTGTGCCCATATGTTCAAAGCTCTTCCCAGCTTTCTCCTCTATAAGTTTCAGTGTATCTGGTTTTATGTGGCGGTCCTTGATCTACTTAGACTTGGGCTATGTACAACGAGATAAGAATGGGTCAACTTACATTCTTCTACATGCTGATCTATAGTTGAGCCAGCACCATTTGTAGAAAATGCTGTCTTTTTTCCATTGGATGGTTTTAGCACCTTTGTCAAAGACCAAGTGACCATAGGTATGTGGGTTTATTTCTAGGTCTTCAGTTCTATTTCATTGATCTACTTGCCTGTCACTGTATCAATAATATGCAGTTTTATCACAATTGTTCTGTAATACAGTTTGAGGTCAGATATGGAGCTTCTACCTCAAGTTCTTTTATTGAGAATAGTTTTTGCTATCCTATGTTTTTTGTTGTTCCAGATGAATTGGAGTGAGGTAAGCCAATCACAAAAGAACACACATGTTATGCACTCACTGTTAAGTGGATATTAGCTCAGAAGCTTGGAATACTCAAGATACAATCAACAAATCACAAAAAAAAATCAAGAAGAGCCAAGTCATGGTGGCACACGCCTTTAATCCTAGTACTCGGGAGGCAGAGGCAGGTGGATTTCTGAGTTTGAGGCCAGCTTGGTCTACAAGTGAGTTCCAGGATAGCGAGGGCTACACAGAGAAACCCTGTCTCAAAACAAAACAAAACAAAACAAACAAAAAAAAAACTTCAAGAAGAAGGAAGTATGAATATGTCAATCCTTCTTAGAAGGGGTAACAAAATACCCATGGAAGGAGTTTCAGAGACAAAGTGGAGCAGAAACTGAAGGAAGGACTGCCCCATCTGGGAATCCTTCCCATATTCAATCACCAAACCCAGTCACTATTATGAATGCCAACAAGTGCTGGCTGACAGGAGCCTGATATAGCTGTCATTTAAGGAGATCTACCAGAGCCTGACAAATACAGAAGTGGATGCTCACAGCCATCCATTGGACAGAGCACAGGGTTCCCAATGAAGGAGCTAGAGAAATGACCCAATGTGCTGAAGGAGTTTTCAGCCCCATAGGAGGAACAATAATATGAACTAACCAGCACCCCCAGAACTCCCAGAGACTAGATCACCAACCAAAGAGTACACATGGAGGCACCCATGGCTCCAGCTGCATATCTAGCAGAGGATAGCATTGGTGGGTCATCAATGGGAATAGAGGTCCTTGGTCCTGTGAAGGCTCTATGCCCCAGTGTAGGGGAATGCCAGGGTCAGGAAACAGGACATGGTAGGTTGGTGAACAGAGGGAGGAGGGAGGCATAGAGGAGTTTTCTGAGGGGAAGCCAGGAAAAGGGAGACCATTTGAAATGTAAATAAAGAAAATATCTTTAAAAAAATTAGAAAGAATGAGTACTGACCCAGAGCACAGGCAGGAGTCACCAAGGAGAATTCTGTTTTTTTCCTTATTAGTACTTACCATTGACTTTCTTCTCTTTCCATATGAAAAACTAGGAGGTAAGAGTTCTTAAGACCCTTTCAGAACTAAAGATTGGGGGATGTTTGTTGTTGTTGTTATTTTTGTTGTTGCTATGGTAAGAAGGTATCACACAGGATCAACAGATGAACAACCATTGGGTACACTGTTATCTATTGGTGAAATGTAATACATCAGCTCCCTGGCACTAATTCATTCATCCTTCTGCATAGGCAGTTAGTGACTGACTAGACAAATGAATCCCAAAATACTCTTTCCTGAAAAATTATTCCACTATTAACTAAAGTTCCATCCTTCACTACAGCCATGGATTTAAGGTACAGGTGTTAGGGAATGATTGCTGGACAAATCCCTCCATCAGAACAGTAATGTGCACCTACTTACAACGTGTTAGCATGGCTTGCCCTAGTTGTTAAAAATGCCACCACAAGGCTTATAAATACCTACAGCTTTAATGTCCTGAAGTTTTCTCTCCTATACCCCTGGTCTTATAAACAGAGACTAAGATCTTCTGACTAAGTAGTATTGATTCTACAGTTAAAACAAAACAACAAACAAACAAAAAGCTTCTTAGATATCACGTGCTTTCTTAGCATAGAAGTTACAGACTAACCCTGGCTTTACATAATCTAAGTTTTTGTTCATACATCTCAACAGTGCTTAATTAACTCCTTTGAATATCACCTCTGGATAAACTAACTATAATTTTCGGTGACTTTTTTTAAAATATATTTTTATTAGATATTTTCTTTATGTACATTTCAAATGATATCCCTTTTCCTGGTTTCCCCTCAAAAAAAATCCCCTATTCCTTCCCTTCTCCCCCTTCTCACGAACCCACCATCACGGGCTTCCTGGCCCCGACATTCCCCTACACTGGGGCATAGGACCAAAGGCCTCTCCTCCCATTGATGACCAACTAGGCCATCCTCTAATACATATGAAGCTGGAGCCATTAGTCCCATCATGTGTACTCTTTGGTTTGTGGTTTAGTCCTGGGAGCTCTGAAGATACTAGTTAGTTCATATTGTTGTTTCTCCTAAGGGACTATAAACCCCTTCAGCTCCTTGGGTCGTTTCTCTAACTCCTTCATTAGGAACCCTGTGCTCAGTCCAATGGATGGCTGTGAGCATCCACTTCTGTATTTGTCAGGCACTGGCAGAGCCTCTCAGATGACAGCTATATGAGGCTCCTGTCAGTCAGCACTTGCTGGCATCCACAATAGTGTCTGGGTTGGGTTTGATGATTGAATATGGGAAGGATTCCCAGGTGGGGCAGTCTCTGGATTGTCCTTCCTTCAGTCTTTGCTCCAAACTTTGTCTCTTCAACTCCTTCTATGGGTATTTTGTTCCCCCTTCTGAGAAGGAATGAAGTATTCACACTTTGGTCTTCCTTCTTCTTGAGTTTCTTGTGGTTTGTGGATTGTATCTTGGGTATTCCGAGCTTCTGGGCTAATATCCACTTATCAGTGAGTGCATACCATGTGTGTTCTTTTGTGACATTTTTATGTAAAACTATAGGACTAACCTAAGTAAATATAATAGTGCAGCCTTAAAGCAGTAATATGTAGTCTGTGCATCAAGATGCTGATGAGTAAGGAATTGTCTCTAAAGTACTTGATTAAGGAAGAAGGTTGTGATAACCTGGAAGGGAAAATACTTGAGCATGAAGAAATGAGAATTTTCTCCAATTGACTTCTACTGTGTATTTGAAGAGTTTTAGAAATATTTCTTTACCTTCTTTCTGTACTTCTTGCTTCTTAAGGAGGACCCTGGATTTCTTATCTTCTGTTATCTTTCCTATTGGCATTGCTTAGGAACCAAATTCTCTGCCTTTCTCTTCTTGATCATATTTATCTTTGAGAATTCTAATGTACCACTTTGTCTTCCATGGATCTCATTCAGATAGTATAGTGCTGAGAAGAATTGGCATTGCATGACAGTAAAACAAGAAAGCAGTGGTCCAGATACAGTGGCCAGAGAGTGCTCATAAGGCAATGACTCTCCACTGAAACTGACCTATCCCAAGACAAGCCTCGAGGGAAGACAGGCTCAGGGTCTCCCACTCATCACTGCTGCCCTATTTATTCCAAACACATTCAGGGAGAGGGAAAGTCATTGTCTTCAGTTATATACCCACTGGTGATCCCACCAGGCTCCAGTACATAGTTCCGATAAATGGTCACACAGACGGCCCTTGTTAAGCTTCACGGACCAGAACCAGAAGTCATGAAACTTTGAAAGAGATTGGAAGCCATTTGTTGGGATAGTTGATAGGGAAGAAAAGAGATGAGGGAAGGTGAAAAATGCATAAATACGTGGATGAAATTGTCAAAGTACAGAAAATAAAAATAAATGGACTGGGAAATAAAAGTGAGGCAAATCAAAATCAAAGAATTGGTGGTGGTATTGTGGACAGGGCATATGTATCATATGAAATAATATCATATGTATTTGGATATGGATCATGAATGAGAGAGAGGCTTTTGGAATAAACCTTGGATTCTTGCTTAGATTACTGGAGCTGTTGACAAAATGGAGAGAAGCACAGACCACTTTCTTACAGCTGGCTGGAAGCAGTGGTGTCCTGATTTGCAGCCAAGCTGTTTGAGGATGTGCAGTAGATGCCCATAAGGTGTTGAGTAGGTTAGTTTAGAGCATCCTAGTGGACACAGAATGGACAAATAGGGTTTTCACATTACAGATTCACCTGCCAGTGTCTACTAAGGGAATAACTGTGATGATGCAGGCTTTGAGAGGAGTAAAAACCCAACTGTGGTGTTGTCAAGCCCAGGGATATAAAGATTGGTGTCTTGAGGGAGAAGGAAAATGGATCCAAAGGGACGTAATGAAGCTAAAACATCATTTAAAGCAGTCTCTAGTTAAAGTGGACAAGAATCACTGGCCCTGTACTCGCCTAGAAGCCTTGCATATTTCATTACATGCTATCTTGTCTGTTGAAGGGAAATTTGTTTCACAGTGAGCTCAGATTCTGTGTACCTGGTATTCTTAACATATGGAAAAGCTAAGCTTCAAGCTTAATCCTGTATATTATATGTCCTCCTTAGATTTAGGGTTGGCTCTACTATGCATGAGACCTAGAACAAATGAAAACTATGAGCTTCCCAACTCAAAGAACATGAAACCAACACCAATAAATAATTGTTATCCTTTCTTCCATGGCTGCACCCTCTATTGTCATGGTTTAGACTTTTCTGGTTTGGACTAGCAATATGGTTCACCGGGTAAAATGTTGCTAGTTGTGAAAGCCTGAGTTCCTTTCCAAAATCCACAGTGGAAGGTGAGAATCACAACTGTGAGTTGTCCTCTGACTTCTATGTCCTCTGACATGTGCCATGAAGCATGTGCCCAAATGTACATCACATCTATTCTCACCCACAAATACCAAACTATAAAATTCAGTTCTATCTTGTTTAAAGAATAAAATATAAGCCTGGAGGGGGTGGCCCTCACATTTAATCCCAGCACCGGTGAGCTTAAGGGGCGTCCAGTCTAGAGAATGAGAACAGGAGAGCCAGGGCTGCAACAGTGAAACCTTGTCTCAAGAAAGCAAAACAACAACAAAAAATTAAAGTAGTGATATCTTTATCCAACCTCACGTCATGAAATATCAGTTTTAAATGCAAGAATAAGAATTTTGCGTCTGAAGTGAATTCACCCAAGCTACACTACTCAGACTTCACAGCCTGTACTCACATACAGTTAATTTTAACAGAACCTGAACTCACTGCGGCAGAGAGTGCTTTACCTGTCATGCCTGGAGCATCAAGATTCTTGCACCACTCTCTGCCTGAGATTTGTCAGAAATGGGGAGATGGAAAAGGAGCCATAGCCGCATGAATTTTCTGTCTTGTTTTGTGTTACATTGTTCACCTAATAAGTTGACTAATAGATTTTTTTTTTTACAAGCACAAGTAAGAAGCAATATGATGTGTTGTTCTATAATGATGGTACCTGCCTATGGTCACAGCACCTGAAGGGCAGAGGCAGGAGGATCACCCATTCAAGGCTAGCCTGGATTACAGAGGAAAGCTGCTCTCTTTCCTTTAGCATAGAACAGCTAGGCAAGGTTCCTCAGTTACTTGTCTCTTAGGTGGCATTTTAAATGTGATTTTTGAGATAATAATATAATTACATCATTTTCCCCCTTTCCTCTCTACCCTTCAACCCCTCCCATTCTAAAGAATGCTGAGAGAAGAAAAATATTCTTCCCCTGGGAAGAACGCACCAAATTTTTTATCCTATACCAAATTGTTGCATTGCTTTATATTTGTAGTTAAAATGAATTTTGGCTCAAATAGTGGCCCTCTCAATGAGGACGGAGCCCTGCTTATTCAGCACGGGTGAAGGGCTTTGACCTCAGTCTGCACTTACGGTCTGCAGCCTCACCCTGTGACCCTGCAGACGGTACATGAGAGTGACCAATGGTCCTCGTACATCATCATATTTGCTTGGGTTCGTGCTGCACTGGACTTCATACTTCAGTTTTAAAACTCAGGTTCAAACATAAAATCACTACAATTTCAAGACAGCCACAACATAGCATTAAAGCTAGATAAGGGCTTTTCTGAATTTGAGTCACATTCAACTGTGCATCTGTGAAACCGGCCTCGGCTTTGACCTTCTATCGTGTGTCTTCTTCCTAGACCACAATGCCTCACCTCTGGATGACCAACATCAACAGATTGAAAAGGCATCAGGAATACAAAGACAAGCAATGGCATGATGGGGCAGAGGGAAGTGGCTCTTCTTTACTCCTCAGTTGTACACTTTGTATTATATTTAGCTGTAAAGAAAGCTACATTACCAGTAAGAATGAACTATTTCTCCAGTGTCACATACCCCTCGACTACAGAATTTTTGTAGACCTGGTGATAGAAAGATGTGAACATGACTGGGTCATTTTATGTCACCTTTGTCTTACCTTTTACAATGCTTGTTCTTCTGTTAGCTGGTTGGCCACAGAGGGGAAAGCACTGTGGATCTGCTACTCCTTGTGCAAGGGAAAATATGTGTTCCCTTGTCCAGAGAGGCAAAGAAGCAAGTGCTCTTTCCTTGGTTATTAGGATTCATCCCTGGTATGATTCTTTTCTATGTGGCATTGTTTTGAAACATACAAAAGCTCCGGCAGTGCCATTACCTGACTGTATTGCTCTTGTCATTGTCATATAATGACTTTTCATTCACTGAGGTGCTGAGGAATGAAAGGGAGAAAGTTTATTAAGGGTAGATGTGGTTTTTATAAGTCCCTCAGGATTTTGTTGCATGATCTTTAATATTTTTGCATATCTAGGTCATATTCATAAAATCTTTGAAATTATGTATTTCTATTCCCTTGTTAAATCAATTGTTTTAAATATAATATCAGACTCTAAACTAGACATATTCCCATCGACTGTTTCAGAAGCTATAAGGTTACATTTTGGAGAGGTGAAGGAGAGCTCATTATGCATATCTTTGAATCGTGTTATGAAGTATTTCTCCTTTGTATGTACCAATGCGGTGTGGCACGCATGCATTTGTTGCTCTACATACCTGTGCATGTATTTTTTTTGTTGCTGTGCATATCTGTGCATGTGTGTGTGGCAAGTGGAGATCAATGCTGAAATTTTTACTCAGTAGCTCTACACATTACTTTTTAATAAAGACTCTTGCTGAGCCTGAGCTCACCTTTTTGTCTAGATTGGTAGTCAGTAAGCCTCCACAATCTGTTTGTCTCTGTCTCCTGCCCTGGGATTTTCATACTTGGGCCACCACTTTATTTCACTCTGGGGATCTGCAGCCAGGTCTTCTTGTCCATCAAGCACTTCACTGATTGAACCATCTCCCCAGCACTAATTTCCCTTTTTACTTTCTTAAAAGTTTTTCCTTTAATATTGCAGTTTTTTTGGTCCCCACTTTTTGTGACCTCTTTTATAATGATTATAAACACATATGCATGCATGCTGACACACATTCGTACATTTTGCTTAGTGACTTTTTGAAGACTTTGCATTAAAAGAGCAGTGAGACTGCAGGGTGTAGGTGCACATGACGGTTGCAGTCTCAGCAGTAATGAGGCAGAGCCAGCATCGTGCCTTACTATTGGTCTCCGTAAGAAGTTCTCAGTCAGCAGTGCTTAAAAGCAAAAATTAAAAATGAGAGCAAATATACCAAATGGCAAATTTAAATTTCCTTCATTATAAGATTTTTAAAATATAATAATTGTTTTCTGAAATCAATATATGTTGTAGGTGTTGGTATAAATTTAAAACAGCATACTCCTTGGAAGGATTTTATGAATTTATAATGTGAACTATAGGCAGTGGCCTTCTAAAATTGAGGATTTCCAGCACTAGATAAGATCTATGTATGGGTTTCTGTGAGCCAAGAATATCATATTTTCACATATAGAAGACAGACTTTATTCTTATCACTGCCTCAACCATAAGAGAACAGAGCGTTACATAGAATGCTAAAGATAATGACTATGCGAAGATGAGTGTAGACTAGATTTCATACAGATTCCAAACGTTATACTCAAAAACCATTCCTCTAGTTTGCTTTGGCACAAAGATTGATTGGCCATTATTTGCTCCAGTAGGAATTGTACTATGTAATGACTTGGCAAAAATATTTTAATGATACCATCTGTTTGTGCCATTTATTTGTTTTCTTTTCTTTAGTACTGGCAAAGCCTGTGTCTATAAAATATACCTTGCAAACTGTGTTTCTTTCTCTACTCGTTTTCTGATCACCACCTACAGTGGAAGAGAATGAAATAGCTTGAGGAGATAGAAGATTGTATGTCTACTGAACAAATTACTACAGAAACAATAAGACTGCCTCTGTAAGATATTGAATGACAGGTTTTTCTGAGTGTCTAATTCTGCATCCAGTGTATTTCTCAGTGAGTTCTGGACCATTTCTAGAACCTAGGAATGCCTCTAAGCAACCCAGGATTAGCGTATTACAATTAAGTAAATATTTTCAATCCTCTGGTATTTGCTTATAGTGTAGGTATGATGCCCACTCATAGCTCTTCCATCTCTAGGTGCTCTTGGAAAGGGATTCAGGAGAAAGAGCCAGCCTTTCCCCCATGCACCTCAATTATCTTACTTTGTCATAGACTGTCATTGAAGTGACTTAGCTTTAAGGCAGAAGTGTCTAGTTTTCTAATTTCATTAATTTTTCTAAGTACTTTTTTTTCTCTCCAGGTCTGATTTTCTGTTGTTTTTCATGCCCTACTTAGGGCTTGAGTTTTAGCATAGGTATCTTTTGTCATGGACACCAAAAATAATAAACTGTCCCCAATACAATGGAATTTTGAGTTGCAAGAAAATCTATATAGACAGAATAATTGTAGAATCTGTTTTAATGTAGTTTAAAGCACTCTGTGGCTGTGTTTTCTATTCCATTAGGAAAATGCAAAGACTTATACAATGTGATTATCTCATTTCCACAGAATTAGTCACATCTCATTTGTTATCATAATCAACAGAATTTGTTCCAAGTCAGCTACCTAGTTTGGAATGAGAACAGAACTAGTTTTCTGCAGCTGAAAGGATGGATAAGCACCTTGTCCATAAGGTAAATGCTGGCATACAAAACATATAAATGATAGTTTGAATAGGAACACTAGCTGCCCCATAGGCTCATGGGTTGAATGCTTGATCATTAGGGAGTACTGCTATTTGACAGGGATTATCGGGTGGTCTTTTGGGAGTAGGTGTGTTACTGGGGGTGAGTTTGGAGTTTCAAGTGCTCAAACCAGGTCTAGTGAATGTCTTTTCCTGCTGCCTGAGGATCTGGATATAGAACTCTTAGCTACCTCTGCAGCAAAATGTCTGCCTGTCTGCTACCATGCTTCCTGCCATGAAGAAAGTGGACTAAACCTCTGACTGTAAGCAAATGCTAACTAAATGCTGTCCTTTATAAGAGTAGCTGTGGTCATGGTTTTTCTTCACAGCAATAGAAAATCGACTAAGATAACATATTGTGCCTCATCTGGGAAACTCAGGGCATAAACTGTGGATTGTGGAACTAAAGCCCTGGTGTTTAGTCTTAGAGTTAACAAGGAAGCAAACAAGCAAATGAATACAATTGGAGGGCAATTTATGATTACTAGCCAACACTTGAAATGTATAAACTAATTAATGTCAATGAGGTTAGTATCATTAAATACCTAAGAAAACTTTAAATCTAGGGAAAACTTCAAGTGGGAAAAAAGATTTGCTTAGTTTAAGATTTAAAAATGAGATTACCTTGAGATGAAAAAGATAATAGTTTAATCAACTTTATTAGCAAAAATCAAATTTCTCTGAATGACCACAAAGCTTGAGAATTGTATGTCAGTAAAATTAGGGCCTCATGATTTCTAGTTGCCCCTTATGCCTCCACCTTTTGGAAAAAGCCATTCTTCTCTGAGAATCAGCTTTCATAAAATCCCTGAGTAAACCCCTCAGGGTGGGGCTCAGGCCCCTTCTATCTAACAAAATATAATGCGTTTATTCTGTATCCATAGGTACTTTTTCTCTGGTGCACTTTATTAAACTCTGTGCTTACCAATTAATGCACATCAGTTAGTGTGGGCCACAAACACTGATAGCCAGCACCTGGCAGCTGTTTTGCGATAGGAATTCATTCTGGGCTTCAGTCCCTTCTACAGAACCTGAATCTACATTTTAACAATAACCCAGTAGCTTGCTACTCTATTAAATTTTGTATAACAACATTGGCTTTCAAATAAGGACAGCTACTGACTGATTACTAAGAACAAAATCCCCCAACTGCCATAATACCATAGTTTAAGAAAGGGTGGGTTTGTTGAGGATATAAAGTTCACACCGGGCAGCCTCTGGGGAAGCATATGGGCAAAAGGTAAATCTAAAAGCTTTTTTTGAACCGCACTAACATATTAGTCATTTTCTTAGGTTTTCACAGAAGTTCTCCTTCTTTTACTGGAAAATGTTGGCACAGAAATATGCAAACTCCAAGAGTTTCAGTTCAGAAGCACAGGGACAGAGACTGGGGGAAAGGGAGAGGCTGTCTGTGTGTAGTAGAAGTCTGACCTCTTTCACATCTGATCATTTAAGTACAGCATTGCCTTTAACTACTGAAGGTAGAACAGAAATCTAATTTTCCGATCTTTAATCATTGATTTGACCTTTTCTGAATTTCTTCACATCTTTCATCATTATGAAAGTTTGAAAATGGGCATACATGGTTCACTATATTCTTAATGCAGGGCTTTGATTAATATTTATCATAAGGAAAGGAATTTGAGATCCCAGTTCCTACTGCATTCTTATTCTTCTTGTCTATTTTAGCAGCATCTACCACAAATGTTCAATTACTGATACATATGTGCACTTATATATTTTACATATTGGTCTGTTAATTAGGATGCATGCAGTCCTTAACATTTTTTAAAACAAATCAAGTTAAACAAACAGTGTAGGAGAAAAAGGTTAAAAACAAGAAAAGAGGGAGGGGAGAAAGAGAGAAAGGTGTTTTTATGGGACAAAATTTCTTTGTGTCTCCATTTTAAGTTTATCTTGTGTGGTGATTTAAGTAAGAATGGTGCCTATATACTGGAATGCTTGGTTTGAATGCTTGGTTCCCAGTTAGTGAAACTGTTTGGAAGGATTAAGAGGTGTGGCCTAGGCAGAGTAGGTGAATCACTAGGGATGGACTCTAAGTTTTCAAAGCCCACACCAGGTGTTCTCTTTTTGTCTCTGTCTCTCTCCGTGTTTCTCTCTGTGTATGTGTCTCTCATCTCTCTTGTCTCTTCTTTTTCTTTCAATCGCTCTCTCAATCTCTCTCTCTCTCTCTCTCTCTCTCTCTCTCTCTCTCTCTCTCTCTCTCTCTCTCTCCCTCTCTCTCTTTTTCTGCCTGGCTGTTTTAGATCAGGTGTAAACATAGTAGCTACAGTTCCAATGGTATGCCAGTCTACTTCTCAGCTTGAAAATCATAGACCAGCCCTCAAAGGCTGTAAGCCAGCACTGATTAAAGACTTTCTAAGAGTTGCTTTTATCATAGTGTTTCCTCAAGGCAATAGAATAGTAACTAAGATACCTTGTAAATTTTGGTTCTAAATTATAATAAATTCCCTATGACTTTGAAGCTTTATTAGGATTTAATATTCTTTCTAAAATTGGAGTGATACTTAGTTTAGATTTCTTCTGCAATCTGCCTTTCCTTTATAGACATTTTTACTGTAACAGCAGTTTAGTGACCCTCTAAGGTATAATGCAAAACTAATCTTTTCAAAGTTTCTTGTAATTCTATCAACATGTCTTTGAAGCTGACCAGTGGAGGTATTTTTCCAAACCATGAATGGAATTCATAATAGAACACACCAAATCCAGTTTCAGAAAAGGCTTCCTAGTCTTTCTCAATTTACAGATCCCATTTCTGAGTCCATCTGAATGGCTTTTTAAGAAAGAAAAATCCTAGTTAGCTTAAGAAATGAATATGTTTATATAAACCCTTAAGCAGTCATTATGTATCTCCAGCTTAGCTTGGCCCTACTCTCCCCCCACCCCAGTAATGGCACAGAGACTTTTTAATAATTATGAAAGCTTAGCCTTAGATTGCAGACTCTCAACTAACTCATCTAAATAAACCCAGCCATCTAACTCTGTCCTGCCACATGGATTATTGGCTACCTCTCTTTCAGTTCCACTACTTGTTTCTTCCCCTATGTCAGGCTGGCAAATGATACTTTCCCAGAGTTCCTATATCTACCAGAT
The DNA here is from genome assembly GCA_019843815.1 of Montemys delectorum. Lineage (NCBI taxonomy): Eukaryota > Metazoa > Chordata > Mammalia > Rodentia > Muridae > Montemys > Montemys delectorum. Next base: position 12,256 of record JADRCD010184280.1, read on the forward strand.
GTTCTGTCTATACTGATTTCTGAAGGTGCCTAAGGCAGGTGAGGAAAGACAGAGACACACTTTCACACAGTGTGTGAAAATAGTATCCCAACAGTTACATGTTTATAGTTTAATAGAAGTGCATTCACTTACATATATCCATTCAGAAATTACTGTTAAAATTAATCATTACTGACTTTGCTTCCTTTCTGTTAGTGACATAGATACTCCTTCAAAATAGCCATAACAGTTTATTATATATTAGTTTTGAGTTTGTTGGTATCTCATAATGACATATATGAGGTAAAGAAATAAAATTCTTATGTTTCAGTTCAATAGCATTTCTTGTGTTTTCTGTATGTGTGTGTGAATTTATTTTAACTTAATTTGATAACCACTTAAAGACTCATAATTCAATTGCTATGTACTTGAACAGTTAGATTATCATCTGTAACTGCATGTTACTTTTACAGGGTAGATACTCAGCAAAATCTACTTACTGTAGAAAGAATAGCAACAAAGCAAAGACAGATTCTACCCAATTCACTTTTGGTGAGCCACTGATTACATTAGTTTTCTATTAGAAAATATCTAAGAGATTACTTACAGGGGCCTAAGGTTTATGGCTAGTATTACCAGTTAGACAGAATATAGAATCCCCTAGGAGATCAGCTTCTAGCTATGTTTGCGGAACATCATATTGATTATAGTAACTAACATAGAAAGGTCATTCTAAATGTTATAGGACCATTTAGTAAGATCCTAAAGTATATAAAAGGAGAATACGAACTGTTCATTTTACCCTCCACTTCCTGGTTATATATACATTGGAGCCAGCTGCTTCAGACACTACTGTCTTAAATTCCCTTCAGAAATACACTGTGCCTTGAACTGTGACCTAAAATAAACCATTTCTCTTCTAAGTTTAGTCAGTGTACTTTATCACTATGACAGGACAAGAGACAAGATGCTCAGTGACTCTCAGCTGCATCACTGAAAGCCTACTGCAGCCTAGTACACAACCTTAGTCAGAGTTCTGCCTCTTATGTGCTCAACACATCCCCAAATCATATACAAAGAGAACAAGATTGTGTGAAACCATAGAAGTAGGTCAAAAAGAAGGCACTGGTGGCTGCCAGCTCAAGTTATAATTTGGTGACACTGCCTAACCTACCTTTGTGAGGAAATGTTATAGAGTGCGTCATGCAGAGAATCATAGCTTGCTCTGATATCAAAACAGCAGTGGCCTTGTCAAACCTAGACATGAGGACAAACTACAAATGTAAACGATGTTATTGTCATTGCAAATTGTATTATTATACCATCTATAATATTATTTACAAAGGTGTATTAATATATCAGTTATATCTCTTATGCTTAGGTTTCCAGTTAGTATTCTTTCTGATGTTATAAGGTATTATCTGGAAAAGGCTATGCCAGAAAAAGTGATGCCTTTGCAGTGACATAAAAGGAACAATTTAAAAAGAAACATGAAGAAGTCTGTCTTCATCATGACCAGATAAAAAAGCTGATGGAATGAATACTCATGAATCAAGATAAACAGCTCAAGATACAGCTAAACAGTGTAGAGAGATGACGTAAAGAGAAACGAGAAGTGCAGGTGTCATTCACATTGGCCCACATAGTTAACAGTTGGTTCATCACCTTCTCCCATTACCTCCCACAGCCTCCTGCAGTCTAATTCTCCTAAGAAGAATGGTTTACCACCAGTTCCAAAGCTGGTACTTCTCGTTCCTGAATTTCCTTTAAATACATTAAAGAAACATTTTTAAGCAAAAATACTATGTGATTGAAATATATACACTGTCTTAAGGACATAGATATTTATTATAGATCTATAGATTTAATATACATCATCTTGGAATTTACATTAAATTTCTTCAAATAAAATGTGCTGTGTAAATATCCAGAGTTTAAAGGCCTTAAAATGATCTTTAATTTCCCAAGAAAAGGACCTTTTACATGTGTTCTTCCAAGAATACAATGGAACAAATAAAATAAAATTTCGATAATGGTACTGGAGAGATGGCTCAGAGGTTAAGAGCACTGACTGCTCTTCCAGAAGTCCTGAGTTCAATTCCCAGCAATCACATGTAGTGGGCTCACAACCTTCTGTAGTGGGATCTGACCCCCTCTTCTGGTGTGTCTGAAGAGAGTGACAGTGTACTCATCGCATAAAATAAAAGTAAATATATCTAAAATAAAAAATTTCAATAATGGCTATTTCAAGATATGAATATTATATATCACTTCATTTTCTGTGGTATTTCTTTAATAAGAAAGAAAAAGAAATAAAGTATTTGGTAGAATGTAATTTTAAAGGAAGAAAAATTGTATATAATTTGTGTATACATGTATGTGCACACACACATATACATGTGTATATTATATATTTGCATATGTTTGTTATTGTTCTTACTCAGGGGATGGGGATGTTGAAAAGGTGTTTAACTGTATATCCTTATAGACTCCATCCTTCTGTCCCATCCTTCCAGGAGTATGCCACAGAAGCCAGTGATATGAGTTTATGTTTTTGATGATTAGCTTTCAAACTTTTAGCCAAAATAATTAAAACAGTATGAGGATGATTTGAGCCAAAAAAGTAGAATATATGACTGAAAACATGGAGTATTTAGAAATATCCTTTACCATGCATAGTAGGAGAACAACTATAAACCATAAGTTTGGGTAACATAACTAGTATGAGAGATAAAGTACACTATGTAGATTAGTAGACCGATAAAAATATTGTGCTATGGAAACAGGACCTCTTATTATCTGGCTGTGCCTCTTCCAGTCTGTTATAGGACTGTAGTCAATTACTTATAACTCCTTTCCTAGACACTATAAATCTATAGCAGTGTATAGTTTTGAATAAGAATAACTCCATAGACTCATTTATATTGGAATGCTTGTTCATCAGGGGATGGTTCTACTTGAGAAGGATTAAGAGGTGTGGCCTTGTTGGAGGAAGTATCACTGGTATTGGTGTGAGCTTTGAGACTCAATTGTCCATGGTCGACAACATTCATTCTCTCTCTCTCTCTCTCTCTCTCTTTCTCTCTCTCTCTCTCTCTCTCTCTCTCTCCTCTCTTTTTCTTTCTTTCTCTCTCTCTCTCGCTCTCTAACCCCCTCCCCAGATCAGGACATAGCTCTAAGCTTCTGTTCCCACATCATGTGTGCTGTCATGCTCACTGTTAACGACAATTGACTAAGCCTCTAAAGTTGCAAGCAAGGCCCCAAATAAATGCCTTCTTTAAAACAGTTTCCTTTGGCCATAGTACCTCTTCACAGCAGTAGAATAATGACTAAGACACAGAGAAATATGGTTTGATCACTGAGTTTTGCATATATACAGTAACATCTTAGTATGTCTTGGATAGTAAGAGGTGAATTCCCAAAATACCTAAGAACAAGGTGAGTAATTTATAAGAAAAATTACCAAAAGAGAAAAAAACCAATAAGCACAGCATAACAGAAATGGTCAAGAAGCAGCATGAAAAGCTTATGCACAACATTCTATGCAAACTAATGTATTATGATATTATAAGAAAGAGCACGTCTTGTGCTTTTGGGTATATATGACTCATGTTTGCAGCACCAGGCAGTGAAAGAAGGCAAAGCTCTTCACTTTACAGTGAGACAAATTAAGCTCAGAATCTGAACATATCTAATGCCTTGAAATATTTTAATGAAACTGAGATATTCATAAAATATGCAGTTTTCTTTTAATTTAGGAATAAAACTGGGGATTTTAATTTTTTATGCTTCTCTGACTGTGCCCTTCTCAAATTAGTCTAGAAATAAGGTTATAGAGAAGTTGGAATTTATTATATTCTTTGTTGACTTTTTATAAAATAAAAAGAAAGATAGGACTGGGGTATCAGTTACCTATGACCAAAGATTAGAGCTCCAAAGAGAAGTGGTGAAATCCTCTTCATTTTCTTCACTAGTTTTCTATTTTTGTTTTAAGAAAGCACTTACAGAAGAATAACTGAGAGTGGCTTGTATGTTCCCAGAACAGACATATCAAGAACAAAAACAAGGCTGGCCTCCAGTTTATATATAGATCTGGTGTTTTTGGTTTTTTTTTGTTTTGTTTTGTTTTGTTTTGTTTTTTTTCTGGAAATACCATACTAAACAGCAGGTACAGATCCCTTTTCTAGAAATATCATAAAATATAAGATAAATAGGGCAACCAGTGTTGCTTTATATGCCAGCATTCATGTTGCAGTTCAGAAATATAACCATGAGCAAGTTTTCAACATTTCTCAGGGAACTTTGCCTATACAGGAGGTAGCGGTAACACTTACATTTTAATTGTAGAGACGACTCGGGGCAGTAACTCCTGAAGAGGAATCAATACAACACTTCCTAATATATGAAGAGGAAACATTACACAGATGTGCAAGAAATTCATAGAGTCACATACAAAATTTAGAAATGTACATTTTACTGGACTAAAAGAAATGGATGAATCGTTAGATAAGCAAAGCCTACAAAAAGCTAAATCAAGAGAAAAAAAGAAAATTGAAGCAGAAACTATTTCCTCGCATGAAAAAAGTACAGGGTCAGATTGATTCAGAACAGAATTCTACCAGAATTTAAACAAACAAATGTGAATGGCAATATTTTATCAAGTATTAATTATTCTATAAAATGTAAAATAGAAAAAGAAAGATAATTTTTTGTATCACCCTGATACCAGAGTAATACAAAGGCCCAACAACAGGAAATTATAGTCCAGTACTTCTGAGCATCATAAACACAAAAGTTCTCAATTAACTACTTACAAACTGAGTGCAAGAACACAGCAAAAACACTATCCACCAACATTAACTTGGTGTTATTCCAAAGATGTCAGGGTTGGTTCAACATATGCAAAGCAACAAGTATAATCCCTCACATAAATATAATCAAGGGAAACAAAACACATGATCATCTCATTAGAAACAGAAAATGTCTTGGACAAAATCCAACATCCCTTTATGATAAAAGTACTAGGAACATTTGTCTTAGTAAGGCTTTCTGTGCTGAAGCACCAACACCAAAGCAAAGTGAGCAAAGCATTTAATTGGCTTACACTTCCATTTTGCTCTTCATCATCTAAGGAAGTGAGGACTGGGACTCAGTGGAGGAACCTGGAGGCAGGAGCTCATTCAGAATCCATGGAGAGGCACTGCTTACCGGTTTACTCCTAATGGTTTTCTCAGTCTGCTTTCTTACAGAACCCAGGACCACCTGCCGGGAGGTGTCAAAACCCATAATGTGTTGGACCCTCCACCCATCAATCACTAATTAAGAAAATAACCTATCAGTCTGCCAATAGTCTGATCTACTTTTTCTTAATTTCTAAATTTTCTAAAATTTCTAAATTTTCTTAATTGGGACTCCCTCCTCTCTAGTGACCCTAGCTTGTTTCAAGTTGACATAAAAGTAGCAAGCATGATATGTAAATACAGGGGAATACATCTCAGGGGAAAAACAATAGCTAGCAGGACCATTGTCAACTACTTACTAACTGGAAAAACTCAAAACAGTTTCACCAATATTAGAAACAAAACAAGGATGCCCACTTTGTGCACCTTCCTGTTCCGTATAGCACTTGAAGATGTAGATAGGGCAGTAAGAGAAATTAAGTAGGTGAAGGGAATGTACAAAGGGTAGGAAAAAGTCCAATTGTTTTTACTTACAGATGATATGGTTATTTATATTTACATTATATACACACACACACACATATATATGTGTGTGTGTGTGTATGTGTGTGTGTGTGTGTGTGTGTGTGTATAATACTACATGGCACCAGAAATCTCCTATAACTGATGAATAGTTCAACAAAGTAGTAGGATACAAAATTAACAGACAAATATTGTTAACTTCCTACTGAAAACCGTATCAAGAAAGAAATCATGGAAATGATTATAGTCACAATAGCATTAGAAAAGAAAAGAAATCTATTTTGTGATATAAATATAACTAAAGAATTAAAAGTTATAGACAATGAAAACTTTAAGAAAATGAAAAGGGAAACTGGAGAAAGTACTAGAAGTTGGAAAGATCTCTGTGGTCATGATCACCTGGAAGCTTCATTCTCACTGGGACCTGTCATAATGCTGGGAGGTCCTATGCAAGCTACCCAAGGAAAAAGGGAATCATCAGTGTTACATAGGCAGTAGATGGCTACAAGTTTTTCCTTGGTCACAGAATGGTTGATACTCATAGGAATTTATTGCAGTTTAGGCAGAATTCAGAAGACCTAAACCGGCTCAAGATAAATGAAATTTCAGCAATAATCAAGAGTAAGGCAGAACCTACCCTTCTCTAAGGAGCTATTAACAATTGATGCTTCTGAGAAAAGTACAGTCATTTCTATACATCTCTGGCCCAGGTGGTTGACAACTTTTCAGTGAAAGGCTACATACGTAAGAGTATAGGAGCAGTACAAACTCTACTTGATAGAAAAAACAAACAAAACAGGTACAGAGTTGAGTGAATAAAGAACAGGAGATACAACATGGAGGAGTTAGGGGAGAGCTGATTATGATCAAAGCATATTGTGCAAAATTCTCAAAATACTAACAAAAATGAGAAACAATATTAAAACACTGTAACATAAAAAACAAGTACAAAAAATGTGAACTACTCTGTGGTTTTCTGTTTTTAAATTATCTAAGAAGATAATGATAATTTAAATTATAGCAATTTTAGCCTTTGGGACTTGGTGATTCACAGCAGTCAGAGTGAGAAGAGGAAAAATGAGGGAGGCATGTTATGGTGGTTCCACATCATCCCTTATACCATTTACTGAAAATGGGAAGAAGGCCCCATAGTGAAAAGAGACACTTGAATGGATCCAACTGCAGGATTATATGTACACTGTGGGATTTCTAGGACTATAGCAGGTAAATTCAAGACACAGAGGATTAAGAAAAGAACATGGTGGGACTGATTGTTTTGCCAGCATGCGTATAGTAGAGGATTGCAAATTCGATCATCAATGGGAGGAGAGGACCTCAGCCTTGTGAAGGTTTGGTGCCCCAGTGTAGGGGAATGCCAGGGCCAATAAGTAGAAGAGGGTGGGGTGGCAGGCATGGGGAGGGGGGAGGCAACAGGTGTTTGTTCTTGTTGGTTTTGTTTGTTTGTTTGTTTGTTTTTGGGAGGGGAAACTGGGAAAGGAGAAATTTACATGTAAATAAAGAAAATATCTAATAAAAAAAA
>JADRCD010184282.1:0-14607 GCA_019843815.1 Montemys delectorum
AAGGAAGGAAGGAAGGAAGGAAGGAAGGAAGGAAGGAAGGAAGGCCCTTCTGTGATTCACCAAACTCCTGTTTGAGTCTGAGTGGCACCTATAGTAGGGTCACAGCTAATCCTACATATGTAGTACATTAGATTCCAAGGATCCCAATGACTAAACCTACATAGATAATATTTAAGGACATGAGATCCCAATATTGGATTGTTAGAATCAGGGAAGAGGATTATTCTGTTCCAGGAAATGACACTCTTCATGCAATATCACTGATTAGCAAACTTTCACTAATAAACTACTTCTCTAGCATGGAATTTCAAGCATCTCATTATCTATATGAGAAGCAAAATGAGCCTAATAGACTTTGTGTGTGAGAGTTGTGTGGCTGTATCATGCTCATGTAAGGAAATATTTATGTCAAGCAGAGCAGGACGTGGGCTGGAGATGTGTGAAACTTTTATTTAAAAGGTGATTTCTAAGAGAACTTTAATAAGGATTGGAGAGGTACTGGGCTCCCACTTATATTTGGCTAGGACTGACATAGCTTCTTACCTGTGACACATTTCAAACCTTTAACCAGTTTCCCACTTCTCTGAGGCCGAGTTTCTCACATTTTAGTTGTTGGGTTGGGTACCTGCTGGCCACAGGAAGATCCAAGGTCCTTCCTCGGTGTTTTGGGGAGATACACCTTAAAGTATCAGAAGTTCTCGAGTAAAGAACTACTTTGGCATTAGGAGTTGCTGTAGTAGCTAACATTGCCCACACACTCTCCTGGGACAATAAAAATTTCCAGGCTATTTCAATTCAGTCTCCCTTTTTTTCTCTCTATTTCAGAGAAGCAGCAAATGGCTCCCAATAAGCAGAGCCCACTCTTTCCTTCCACCTTTATGTGGGTGTTCTGGGGATCAAACTCAGGTTGTCAAATTTGGGTGGCAAACACCTTTACCTTGTCTTGAAGGCTCCTCCTCCTCCTCTCTTCCTCCTCCTGCTCTACCTCCCGCTCCTCCTCCTCCTCCTCCTCCTCCTCCTCCTCCTCCTCCTCTTCTCCTCCTCCTCCTCTTCCTTCTTCCTCTTCTTTTAAAATTTTATTTAGTGTGTGTGTGTGTGTGTGTGTGTGTGTGTGTGTGTGTGTATGTGTGTGTGTGATAGGGGGCAGGGAGAGTAGGGTAGAAGACAACTTGTGGGAATCTGTTCTCTCCACCACGACTTGTAGGAGTCTAATTTTTCCACCATGTGGGTTCTGGGGATCCATCTTAGGGTGTCAGATGTGGGAGTGAGTACCTTTAACTGAATTGTCTGGACAGCCCCATCTCTTTTTTTAAAGTTGTTTTTTCTTTTCTTTTACAATAGAGTAAATGATCGGGAAAAAATGCTAAAAGTTCATTGGCATAGCTCTTAAGGACTGTTCCAGGGATTAGGGAGATGTCTCAGTGGGTGAAATGTTTGCTGAGCAAGTGTAAGAACCCAAGTTTGGATCCTCAGTGCCCACATAAAAGTTACCCATGGTAACACATATCTGTAACAGCACTTAGAGAGGGTGAATGTAGGATCACTGTGGAGCTCATTGTCCAGTCTAACCAGAATGGTGACATCCCAGTTAGTTTTAACTATCATCTTGAATCATCTGGGAAGAAAGTTATCTAGATCAGGTTGGCCTGCGTGCATATCTATAGGTAATTATTTTAATTATTAATTGACATAGAAAGAAACAGTTCATTGTGGGTGGCACCATTCCCTTTGCAGGGGCCCCCAAATTGTACACGAGTAAAGAAAGCCAAGCATAAGCAGCAAGCAAACAAGCAAGGATCCATACATTTCTTCTCTGTTCTTGACTGTGATGTGATGTCTTAAATCCTCCCTTGACTTCCTCACAACAATGGACTGTAACTTGGAACTGTAAGCCACTTAAACCCTTCTTTCCCTAAGTTGCTTTTTGTTAGAGTGGTTAAGCACAGTGATAGAAATAAAACTAGAACAGATGAGCTCCTGGCTTAGTGAGAGACCCTGTCTCGAAAAATAAGGACAGTGATGGAGGAAGATACTGAACTCTCTCTCTGGCCTCCATGTGTACACGTAATACATCAACACACACACACACACACACAGAAACACACACATACATATACACAGATACACACAGAGACAGACACACAGACACACACACACACATACACACACACACACATACACACACACAGAAACACACACATACATATACATAGGTACACACAGAGACAGACACACAGACAGACACACACACACGCACACACACACTTACACTGAATAAACGAATACATGACGCTATCCCATCCCATCTCATGATGGATTATGGGAAGGCACCAAAGGCATCAAAGACTGAAGAAGTTCCTAACAGCTTGTTCATTTCCTCATCCTCTGGGTCAACCTCAGATCTGGTACCACCCTTGCCTGTGGGGTTTTTTTTATTTATTTATTTTTTTTTATCTTTCTGCTTACAAATGTATTTCCTATCTCTCTCCATTCAGATGAATCCCACATTCCATGACCAGAAGCAGAAGCCCTTGGGATGGTTTGTATGTGGTTGGCCCAGGAGTGGCACTAGTAGGAAGTGTGGCCTTCTTGGAGTAGGTGTGGCCCTGTTGGAGTAGGCGTGTCACTGTGGGTATGGGCCTTAAGACCCTCATCCTAGCTGCCTGGAAGTCAGTATTCTCCTAGCGACCTTCAAATGAAGATGTAGAACTCGCAGCATGCCTCTCTGGATGCTGCCATGTTCCCGCCTTGATGATAATGGACTGAACTTCTGAACCTGTAAGCCAGCCCCAACTAAATGTTGTTCTTAAGAGTTGCCTTAGTCATGGTGTCTCTTCACAGCAATAAAACCCTAACTAAGACACCCGTAAAATTCTAAACACAGCTGGGAAAACATTCTAGAATATTTGCATATGGCAGTAAATACCGTCCTTCTAAGCCAAACTCAATCACTGGCAGGGAGAATGTCATTCCCCAGCAGGGTCCCATCCCAGCTTGAGGCTGGCAAAAGACTGGGTTACATAATGATAGAATCACATTTAATAAAAGCCAAGGAGCACCCTAATATACATTGTTGGATTGGGGGTGCAAGGTAAAGATCAGGGGCAAGGCAGAGGTGGGTCTGGAGTCTTGGAGAGATACTCCCTAAGGAACTGGAAGGTCTATGAGTTCTGGACGGATCTTTGCTTGGCCAGAAGTCCAGTTCATTCCACAAATATTCCTTTCCCTGTAGTCTAGACACAAGACCGACTACAAAGAGAAGTACCAGGGGTGGCTTAAGGCAAGGCAGACATTTATTCCTTAATATTATCCCCCAGAAAAGACAGATTCCAAATATTTTATGTTGAAAATTTTCACTTCCTTCCTTTCTCCTCTCTTCCCACTTCTCTCTCCTTTTAGCTTTTCTCTTCTTTTTCTTCATTCCTTCCTTCCCTTCTCATTATTAACTATTATTACCACCATCATCATCCACATCATCAATATTTTTCTTTGGTGGTGTGGGCTATTAAATCCAGGGCCTTGTTCATGCTAGGCAGTCTACAATTGAACTACATCCCCACATTCTCCAACTCTTCCTTTAAAAAAACAAAAAACCAGAGTCTCACTGTGCAGTAATGCAGCTCTCTCTGTAGAACAGGCTGTCCTCGGACCCGTCAAGCTCTGCCTTCTGAATGCTGGGAGGGACTGAAGGCATGCGCCACTATGCTTGCCCTGTTTCTATTTACCCACTTAGTAAGAAATGACAAGTGCCAAGGAAGATGCCTTTGCCTGAAATGACTCCTGCTGATGCTCATTTATATGTTCATAAAGATCTACCAGTGTCAAACAGTGAAGAATGTACACAAAGTGCTTCGAACACAGATTTAGTAAGTTCCCTAGGGATATGGACTCATGGGTATGGTTTTGTAAACAAAACATTTAAAGACTGGCTTAAAACTCAAGCTCTGTGGATAAGTACATACCTACCAGGAAGCAAACAGTGCTAACCTGAGTAATTGTGGTTTGGGTAGAACATTCCAAGGTCATAACATGAGTGGGTTTCAAAAGTGCTGTTTCAGAAGCAACGGAGTTAGACGTGAAAACAGCGTGTCTAGGAGACAACTAGGGCTGCTGGTGGGCAGGGGGTAATTCAGCCAGCAAAACCCCTGCCACCCAAACCTGAGAACCTGGATTCAATGCCCAGAATCCACATAAAAGCAGATTCAGCGGCATGTGTTACCCTAGAGCACATACACTGAGACAGGAAGCGGAGACAGGAGACTTGTCTAGACGCTCTCTAGGCCACAAGGTTTGGAATACTTACTACAGCAGCAGAAACAAGAGAGAACCTGTCTCAACACAGTGAATGGTGAGAATTGACTCCTAAAAAAACGTGTCCCCTGACCAGTGCTGGAGCACACATGTGCCTCCCCATGAATAAGACAAACAAATATATTTTAACTGCTACTGGAGAAGCCATCGATGCTTCCTGCAGCCCCACAGTGGCCAGTGGCTAAGTGCTGGGGTTTTTTTCTTCAGCCTTCTCACACCTGGGGCCTGGCGATATGGGAGGCAGTAGTCTCTTCCACTCCTTTGCTATTTCCCCACCAGCCTCTTCTTTCTTGCTTGAAACATCCAGGGCTGATCTATCTTTGAATCTTTTCACACTGCACTCCTGTTTTAGTCAGGGTTTCTATTCCTGCACAAACATCATGACCAAGAAGCAAATTGGGGAGGAAAGGGTTTATTCAGCTTATTTCCACATGGCTATTGATCACCAGAGGAAGTCAGGACTGGAACTCAAGCAGGTCAGGAAGCAGGAGCTGACGCAGAGGCCATGGAGAGATGTTCCTTGCTGGCTTGCTTGCTTCTCCTGGCTTGCTCAGCCTGCTCTCTTATAGAACCCAAGACTTCCAGCCCAGGGATGGCACTACTCCTTTGATCACTAATTGAGAAAATGCCCCACAGCTGGATCTCATGGAGGCATTTCCCCAACTGAAGCTCACTTCTTTGTGATAACTCCAGCCTGTGTCAAGTTGACACACAAAACTAGCCAGTACAATTGACCCCTTGTCAACTTGACACACAAATACATCACTATTAAGCCTCAACCCTTATGTTTTTATTTATCTCCAAGATCTAAAGTCCCACAGTCTTTACATATTAGAAGTTTAATCAATTTAAAATGTCTAATATCTTTTAAAATTTAAAGTCTCTTAACTGTGGGCTCCACTAAAATACATTCTTTCTTCAAGAGGGAAAAATATCAGGGCACAGTCACAATCAATAGCAAAACCAATGTCTGGGATCTAACTCACGATCTTCTGGGCTCCTCCAAGGGCTTTGGTCACTTCTCCAGCTCTGCCCTTTGTAGCACACATCTTGTCTTCTGGGCTCCAGATGCCTGTACTCTATTGCTGCTGCTGTCCTTGGTGGTCATTCATGGTACTGGCATTCCCAAAACACTGTTGTAACTAGGCTTTATCAGTAGCCTCTCATAGACTGTCTTCACGGTGCCAAGCCTCAACTCCTTTGCATGACACTTTCAGTCCTGGGCCATGAATTGCAAACTGAGGCTGCACCTTCACCAATGGCCTTCCATGGCCTCTCACTGTGCTGAGCCTCAGCTGTTCTCCATGACCCCTTCATGTTGTCAAAACCAGTACCACCTGGGTGACTCTTACACATTACCAAGTCCTGTTGCAGCACAAGGTACAACCTTGGCTACCTCTGGAACACAGCCTCTTAGTGCTCTCAGAAAACACTCCCCAGAAGATGTCACCTCAATGATGCTGGTCTCTTCTTAATTACCGCTAATTTCTTAGCTCCAGCTAACCAGCATCAATAGTCCCAGCAATGCAAAGTTTTCATTTTAGTAGTTTTGGTATCTTGTTAATTACAGCTGATAATTCAGCCCCAGCTAACCAGAACCATAGAATCTTCACAATCAAAACAACATAGCCCTGATAAGAGTCTTTAATCTTCCCTCTGAAATTTCACAAGCCAGGCCTCCATTTCTGCACTGTTCTCAACAAGATCTTCCAAGCTCCCACAGACATTCCACAGAGTTCTTAACAGTGGCTCTTTTAGCTCAAAGTTCCAAAGTCCTTCCACAGTCCTCCCCAAAATATGGTCAGGTTGTCACAGGAATACCCCACTCCTGGTACCAATTTGTTTTAGTCAGGGTTTCTATTCCTGCACAAACATCATGACCAAGAAGCAAATTGGGGAGGAAAGGGTTTATTCAGCTTATTTCCACATGGCTATTGATCACCAGAGGAAGTCAGGACTGGAACTCAAGCAGGTCAGGAAGCAGGAGCTGACGCAGAGGCCATGGAGAGATGTTCCTTGCTGGCTTGCTTGCTTCTCCTGGCTTGCTCAGCCTACTCTCTTATAGAACCCAAGACTTCCAGCCCAGGGATGGCACTACTCCTTTGATCACTAATTGAGAAAATGCCCCACAACTAGATCTCATAGAGGCATTTCCCCAACTGAAGCTCACTTCTTTGTAATAACTCCAGCCTGTGTCAAGTTGACACACAAAACTAGCCAGTACAACTCCCAACCACTCCCTGGGACAGGCACCCACTGACCATGGCTACCTCTGGACTTCCTCCTATGTGACAACCTGACTTCTGATTTGTACCCACTCTCCCCCTACCTCTCTGACCATTCCTTCTCCCACCTCTCCACAAGTAAACACAGGTATGTCCCATGGTCAGACATTGGGCCTGTCCTTTGTCGATTCTTCCTGACTTTATCTCAAGCACTGAATGACTTTCAGAGTTAGACCTCCAGCCCAGACCACTACCCCAAACCTCAAAGCTATAAGCCCAACTTATAAGCAGACCTCTCCACAGATGGCTAGTGGGTAGCCCATCTCCTACTCTTTCAATGTGCTTTCCCTGGTCCTTTCTCTATCAGAAAGGAGCAACTCCAGTTCCTCAGGTGAAAAACAGAAACAAAACCAAAACCACCTATGTTGAGTGACTCATGACCAGCTATAACTCCAGCTCCAGGGGATCAGATACCATCTTCTGGCATATGTGGGTACCTGAACTCATGTATATACATACACATATGCACATAATTAAAAATAATTATTTTTAATAATTCAAAAAATAATAATTTTTCGAAAGCCCAAAGCCCTCATGTGGCTTTACATCGCCTGTAAAATAAAAGCACACATCCTTAATTGATTTGCACTCCAGCATTAGAGTAATCTCACCTACTTTTCCCAATCACACACCTGGCCTTGCTTCTTCTTGGAGGCTTTGCACACATTTATGATTTGGGGTTTTAAAAAATATTTTGCATTCATTCTTCAAGAATATGTCATATATGCATATGATGTACTTCAATCATATCCACCCTCAAATCTGTCCATGAACACCTTTCAACTTTATGCTCTTTTATCTGTCTGTCTGTCTGTCTGTCTGTCTGTCTGTCTGTCTGTCTCTGTGTTTCATAACCCAGAGTCCAATTAATGCTGCCCATGGTCAACCTACCAGGGACCATGTCCCTAAAGAAGACTGACTCTCCCTGTCTTAACAGCTCCTCAGTTAGGGGTGAGGGCTATGTCCCCCTCCTCATCAGTGCTGGATGCTTTGTGGTTTTGTATATTGTCACTTCCTCATATCCTAAGACAAGAAGTTACACACAATTGCAAGACTCAATCCATCACTGTAATGTTACTTTACCAAACAGGCCTTCTTTGGTCACCAGTCATAGTGGTTTGGATGACAATGCCCCCAAAGGCTCATATATTTGAATATTTGGTCCCTTGTTGGTGGATTGTTTGGGAAAGATTAGGAGTGTGACACTGGGGGGGGGTAGACTTTGAGGTTTTCAAAAAAGCCCAGATCATACCCATTTAGTTCCTCTCTCTCTCTCTCTCTCTCTCTCTCTCTCTCTCTCTCTCTCTCTCTCTGCCTAGAGCTTATGAATCAGCTGCAGCTCTGGTGCAATCCCTTCCTACATACTCTTCTGGATTTGAGAGCAACAACCATCTCTTGTTAAGTCCGGAAACAACTGTACACTCACTTTCTCAAAAGGAATTTTCTTTGTTCTTAGTTAAGTCTGTGTATATCTTAAGTTTTAGATTAACATACCCTAATCATATAAAACAATGGATCTTATTATGATATCTTTACTAATGTATATATTTTAATCCTATTCATCCCCATTACCCTTTTGGGGGGTTATCTATTTCTCTTCACCCTAGAAAGAGAGGCCAGCAACAGACCAAAGAAGTGATTTGTGACAGCTATTCTTAGTTGTCAACTTGACTGTGTCTGGAAAGAACTACAGAAATGGAGGGCACAACCATAAGAGATTACTGGTTTGAAGTGAGTGAATCCACTTCTAGTTTGGACAGGAAGACACACACACACCTCTGATCTAGATCTTGAGATAAGAAGATGCACCTTTAAGAAGGCCACACCTGCTGGAAGCCTATGTAAGGACATGGAAGAAGGAAGTTTTTGCTCTTTGCCTGCTTGCACCCTAGAAAGAGAGGCTCTCCTTGCTAGCACATCCATTCCTCAAGGGCACTGGAGCTTACTACTTTGGGATTTCAGCATATAATGAAGACCTGCTGATGTTGTACCAGGAAGCGTGCGTGAACCCCAAAAGACCATCAAGGAGCTGACTCCAATGTGATCACATTAGGATCTCTTTACAAACTGGAGTTTGGCCTTACTTACAGTCACAGGATGGTCTGGTGAAGCAGTCTGAACTCTCATCTGGACAAGGTTTTATAGAAAATGGCAGCAAGCAAGTGAGCAAGCAGCTAACTGAATGTCTATTGTAAGCCTACAGGTGGGTGCTCTGAAGCAAGATTGTACACAATCACAAATGGTCTGAAAGTTCATCGGAAACAATCAGTTGTCCTGGTTTGTCACTTTCTACTTATTCCCTTGAAACAGGACCTCTCACTGAATCTGGAGCTGGTGGTCAGTAAGCAGGACCCTTATGTCTCTGCTATTGCTTAGAGATTTCCTTCAGATGCTAAGCAGTCCATCTGGGATGGAAGCTAGTTAAGACTCAGAAAGAAAACAACTCAGAAATCTCAGGAAGTCCCTGAAACTTACCAGATTCACATGGTCTCCCTCCCCAAGGTTATGTAAGCACTAATGGCTGTTGAGGAGGAAAGGCTATGACTTATTGAGCTATCTGAAAGTTGTGCAGAGAGCTCTAGGGTTACAGCTTTGGTGAATCATCAGCCAAACTGGAATAATCTTTTAGTAATAAATCTGTCTTTGAGTCATCTATGTTTCTATAATCTCTCACCAATAGTCATATAAATTTAGTGGTTAAACAGCTTGAAATTTGGTGGCACTTTGGTTTCATTGGTTTCCTAACTGGGTTATGTAGACATTTGCTCACATTCCCCAAGAATAGTGTCACACAACTTCGACACCCCTGCCTCCTCCATCAACAGCATTGGATTAGGTTACTACAGTTATGTGTGGCAAAGCCTGGCTTTTTCCATGGGTGGAGATTTGAACTCCAGTCCTCATGTTTACACATATGATCTTACATGCTTAGTCATCATCCCAGGCCCTAATGCCAACTTTTAAAATAGCACATTCCATGTCTCTATCTGGCTGTGCTTCCAAGTTGGTGTCAGGAATCTTACTATGTTGACAGTTACGGTAACGGTGTGTTCCCTGACATTGTCCAATGTGCTCTTCTGTCAAGTCATTTGGGGGAGGATGCATTTAGGAAAAGCTGCAGAATCGCTAGTTTTTTAAGGTGTCTTGTGGCTTTATGTCAATATAATCTAGGAAAACTTAATTTTTTTCTTTTTAATTTAAGATAAAATAGAGTTTGGTTTAAATAAATGAGCTTGTGTGTATGTGCATAGATTTTGGATGTGGTGGGTTGCTCAAGAGGATGACACTAAGATGCATTACTTGGGACTAAGAGGTTTATTAGAAGAATTATTCATGCCATGGGCAGTGTAGGGGGAGGGAAGGAGTAGCAACAGAATGGTGGAGGCTGTGAGGAGAGTTTAGGCCTTGGAACCTGAGAGAGAGAATAAGCAAGGCAGGAGAACCAGAGCTCATGGGGCAGAGGGACCTTTTTATACCTCTGAGGAGGGGAAAGTTTCAGAGAGAGCCAGCAGCCGGCTCTCTGGTTCTCAGGCCGGAGGTCAGTGAGGCTCTGGGGAACAGCATGTAGCAGCCCTTTGAAATAGATTCACTTCCCTGATGAGATGGCCCACACCAGCTAGGCTGGGGAGCCTGTGAGTATCTGCTAGTAGAAACTAGATTGTAACATTAGCAAGCACTTAATGTAGATACAGCTTTACAGATCTATGGTATAGATACAAACTTTGACTATTATTTAAAATAAAGATATTGTCCTAGATAGGGTTTCTATTACTGTCATAAACACTATGACCAAAACTATCATGGAGTGAAGTCAAGACAGGAACTCAAATGGAGCAGGAAACTGGAGACAGGAACCAATAGAGCGACCATGGAGAATATTTTTCTCTCTCTCTTTCTTTAACTTTTTAAAAAAGATTTATTTAGGCCGGGCGGTGGTGGCGCACACCTTTGATCCCAGCACTTGGGAGGCAGAGGCAGGTGGATTTCTGAGTTCGAGGCCTGGTCTACAGAGTGAGTTCCAGGACAGCCGGGACTACAGAGAAACCCTGTCTCTAAAAACCAAAAAAAAAAAAAAAAAAAAAAAAAAAAGATTTATTTATTTATTTATTATATGTGAGTACACTGTAGCTGTCTTCAGACACTCCAGAAGTGGATGTTAGATCTCATTACAGATGGTTGCAAGCCACCATGTGCTTGCTGGGATTTGAACTCAGGACCTTCGGAAGATCAGCCAGTGCTCTTAACCACTGAGCCAAGAATGTTTCTTACTGGGTTGTTGCTCAGCCTGCTTTCTTATAGAACCCAGGACCACCTGCCCAGGGGTGGCCCCACCCACAATGGGCTCCCTCATTAATCACTAAGAAAACAAGCTACAGATATGCCCACAGGCAACTATGGAGACATTTTTTTTTTTTTTCAGTTCAGAATCTTTCTTCCCAAATGATTCTTCTTTTCCTCTCAGACAATTTCTTTCTGGTGGGCATTAGTTCACTGACTGTTTAAGGGCCGGGAATACGGGCCTATATTTTCCTCTGTGATCCCAGTGAGAGATTCCTCCAAATAGGTTCAATTCTCTTCTCAACAGTCCACTGTTCTAATTTCATTCTATTGACACAATAAAAATACTGTGCTCAGAAACAGCTCAGGAGAGAGGAAAGGGTTTATTTCAGCTTGCAGGTCACAGTCCACTACTGGGGGTGACATCAGGGCAGGAATTCAAACAAGAGCTTGACACAGAAACCACAGAGGATGGCTGCTTGCTGCTGTCTCTCGGGTTCATGCTCAGCTAGCTAGCTTCTATGGTCCAGGTCCATGAACCAAGAAAATGGTGCTGCCCACAGTGGTTTGGGCCCTTGTACATCAATTAAAATATCAAGACATTTCCCCAAAGACCAATCTGATCTGGGCAATTCCTCAATTAAGGCTACTTTTTTCAATTGACTCTAGGCTATGTCAAGTTGGACTGCTAATGCCTATTAGGAAACGACCCAATTGTTAATGATCTGAGATTCTATGTTGAGAACTCCAGGCTCCTAATAAAAAATAAAATAAAATAGAGTCAGGGTTGATTAGTAATAGCTGCCAAGGCCTCCAAGGAGGAACTGGGACACGAAGTTCTACCCTTGACATACATCTGCTGCGATGGTTAATCTTTATTGCCAGTTCGACTAGATTAAGTTCTCTATGAAAGTATAACTGTGGGTATCTTTGTGAGGGATTATCTAGATTGCATTCATTAAGTTGGGAAGACCTGCCCTTGAATTAGGTATTATCATCCCATGGACTAGGGTTCCAGACTACATCAAAAGGAGAATGTTGAGTATAAACATTTATTGTTCTCTGTTTCTGGACTATGGACTTAAGCTCCTGAGCCCTTTCCTTACCATGGTAGACTGTGTCCCTTTGAACTATAAACCTATTCCTCCCTTAAGTCATGTTTTGTTAGGGATTTGGTCACTGAAATCATAAAAGTAACTAGTGCAGCTCCTTCCAGACATGGCTTCCCCAGAAGATGCCAACATGGGCTTTTGTGTGCAAGTAGCTTATCTGAGAAGAGACACCAGGAATATGGAGACAGTGGACAACGAGATAGATGGGAACAGAAAGCCACACAAAGTGTGCTAATAAGAACATTACTAATAACAATATCTAAGGCTTAGCTAGGATCATCTATGGAGAGTGTTGGATATGCACCCTGGAGTTGGGACTCAAGGAAGAGGGCATTGTCTTTTCTGGAGTCCCAGACTAAGAGCTCTGAGACAGAGGTTTCCATAATTGTTGAAGGATACTCTTAGCTTTCATGTATGGGCATCAACTGTGTCTGCTCTAGTGCCCAAATCAGATTGTCTTTGGGGAAATGTCTAGTAGGCCCTGTCTGGCTTCGAGTCTTGGCTCTCATGGTGTGACCCTGTGCAAGTCACTGGGCTTCTCTGTGTCCTCTTAGTAACGTGGAGGGTAGTTTCTGGCAGCTGGGATGCTTTGAGGATTTTAGTGAGTCTACTTCTGTGACTCCCAACTCATCCAGCATTTACTAACACCCAGCCCTCCTGTCTGCACAGCTCCACACAGGTTTTTGGGAACATATAAATATGCAACCCCCACCCTGATCCTGTGCATGTTGGCAGTCTGGTAAATCTCCAGTGGACATAAGACAGAATCCCACTGAGGGCAGGAAGACGCTGTAGGACTTCTCTTTTATATTACTTCTACTGTTGTCTTGATAAAAGTTCTGACTCTAGGGCTCCAGAGGGCCCAACATCTTCTTTTGGCCTCTGTTGAACACTCCCACACACATGATGCCAAGACATACATGCAGGCAAAACGCCCATACACACAAAATAATTACTTTTTAAAAGGAGTTCTAAGTGTTTGTTTAATAACATCCATCCTACGTAGCAGAGCTGAGTAAGTGTGTATATATTGGATGTAGACTGAATGCTCAGAAATATGCTAGTGAGTGTGGTTGAAAGACCTCTCTGTGAGCAGTCTTTCTTGGCCAGCCTCACTCCTGATCTGGACGCTCACTACTCCCTGCCCTAACTATCTCTGCTCTACTCGCTGTACATATTGTTGAGATTCTGCCCCAGCTTCTAAAAGCTTACACCGGCTCATCCAGATGGTTCTGTGGGTAAAGGTGACTGCTGTCAGGCCTGATGACACGAGCCTGATCCGTAGAGCCTGAATGGTGGAAGGAAAGAACTAGCTCTACAAGTTGTTTTTGACCTCTATATGTGTGCCACATTAAATACACACGCACACACACACACACACACACTAAAAGAATGTAATTTTTAACATTTAAAATCTTATAAAGGGGTCTTCTGCCTGCTGTAAAGTATGAAGCCCACCTCTGCCCTTTCTGAGCCTTGGATTCCCTGTCCTGCCCACTTTCCACCTTCCTGGGGCTTCTGCTCCGCACTGGTCTGCAGCCAGACCACATCTCCACAGGCCTTGGGGCTGGCCCCAAGTGTCTTTTCTCCATCCTTGCAGGTCTTAATCTCATCTGATTCCAAGTCTCATAGCAGAATCCGTGTCTGCTAGGAAGCTTGGCTGGATCCTTACATGGCCAGGAACTATCCTTTAGTACCTCCTCGGGCATGGTCATTGTCTTAGTCAGGGTTTCTATTCCTGCACAAACATCATGACCATGAAGCAAGTTGGGGAGGAAAGGGTTTATTTGGCTTACACTTCCACATGGCTATTGATCACCAGAGGAAGTCAGGACTGGAACTCAAGCAGGTCAGGAAGCAGGAGCTGATGCAGAGGCCATGGAGAGATGTTCTTTACTGGCTTGCTTCTCCTGGCTTGTTCAGCCTGCTCTCTTATAGAACCCAAGACTTCCAGCCCAAGGATGGCACTACCCCTTTGATCACTAATTGAGAAAATGCCCCACAGCTGGATCTCATGGAGGCATTCCCCAACTGAAGCCCACTTCTCTGTGATAACTCCAGCCTGTGTCAAGTTGACACACAAAACCAGCCAGTACAATTGACCCCTTGTCAACTTGACACACAAACACATCACTATTAAGCCTCAACCCTTATGTTCTTATTCATCCCCAAGATCTAAAGTCCCACAGTCTTTATATATTAAAAGTTTAATTAATTTAAAATGTCCAATATCTTTTAAAATTCAAAGTCTCTTAACTGTGGGCTCCACTAAAATACATTCTTTCTTCAAGAGGGAAAAATATCAGGGCACAGTCACAATCAAAAGCAAAACCAATGTCTGGGATCCAACTCACGATCTTCTGGGCTCCTCCAAGGGCTTTGGTCACTTCTCCAGCTCTGCCCTTTGTAGCACACATCTTTATCTTTTGGGCTCCAGATGCCTGTACTTCATTGCTGCTGCTGTCCTTGGTGGTCACTGTATGGTACTGGCATTCCCAAAACACTGCTGTAACTAGGCTTTACCAATAGCCTCTCATAGACTGTCTTCACGGTGCCAAGCCTCAACTCTTTTGCAAGACACCTTCAGTCCTGGGCCATCAATTGCAAACTGAGGCTGCACC
>JADRCD010184284.1:0-15061 GCA_019843815.1 Montemys delectorum
CGATTTAAACAAGGAACACTGTATCAGTCACCTTCTGTTGCCCTGATGAAACTCTGACCAAAAGCAACTCAAGGAAGAAAGGCTTTATTGTGGCTTCAGTTCCAGAAAGACAGAGTTCATCATAGCAGGGAAGGCGTGCCCTAGCAGCAAGAGCAGGAAGCTGGCTGATCACATTTTTATTCATAGACAGGAAGCAGAGAAAGAAAGCAGGAAGTGGGGTGAGTCAATAAATCCTCAAGCCCACTTCCAGTGACGTACTTCCTCCTTCAAGGTTTCACAACCTCTCCAAATAGCACTACCAGTGGGGAACCAAATGTGTAGATAAAGGAGCCTATAGGCGATGTTTCTCATTGATATCACCACACACACATACAATAAGCAAGAAACATGATGTAAAAGCATTATGTGGTGTGGGAGAAGATGAGCCCCCCAGCAGCAACAGCTCTGTTTCTTTCTGTGTAGGTTTTGGACTTCTGTAAATATTCTCATCAGAGAGGCGAGGGAGGAGGGCTGGTTAATAATGGTTGCTTTAAAGCCAATAATCGGGAACTTGGCTGATGACCTTATTTCAGAAATGCAGATGCTGGGCAGTCACTTGGTGATTTATACATCTGTCATGAATTGCTCTGAGACAAGTGGGTCAATAGATAAGCAGAGAGGCTGGCTTTGGAGTTTCCTCTCTTCAGTCTTCACTTCTCAGTCCCAGCCTTCCTGAATAATCAGGATACAATATTAGAGGAAATGAGTGAGGAAACTCTTTGTTAATCATTGTTCCATTACAGCACTCATTACCAACAGGTCTTTCCTGTTAATATAGCTTGGGATGGGGGAGAAAGGCACACAATGGGAAAACCAAACAAGGAGCGGGAAAACCAAACAAGGAGCGAGAAAACTGTGCAGCATTAATAGAGAGCTGGGCCCTGGGTGTGCTGGCCTGGTCTGCAGCATACAAAGAAGGCCACTGTGAGGCCCTTGTTCTGGGTTCAGTCTATGCCAGTTGGAAAGATTTGTGGAATTGGATCCCCCTGTAACTGGTGGCTTTAGCTTACTTCTAAAAATACTTCAAGGAGAAAAAAAAGACTTCTTCTAGTGGAGATAACCACGGTATCACAAAGCTATACTTAGGTACCACTAATGCAGGTGCCTGGGCCTGTTTAAATGGGCATTTCCTCCAGAAAATAACTAAAATCTTGTACATCTTATAGAAACTAGCATTGATTTTTTTTTTTTTTTTTTTGAGACAGGCATTCTCCATGTAGCTCTAGCCATCCTGAACTCACACTGTAGAGTAGGCTGGCTTCAAACTCATAGAGATCTACCTGCCTATGCATGCCTCCCAAGTGCTGGGATCAAAGGTGTACACCATCACATCCCAGCAGCACTGACTCTTTTAAATATAAGTACATTATCCAACTGGAAAACCTACAGCTCAAGGCTACACAGAAAAACCTTGTCTCAAAAAAGAATAGAAAAAAGAAAGAAAGAAAGAAAGAAAGAAAGAAAGAAAGAAAGAAAGAAAGAAAGAAAGCTACAGCCATATGTACTCACATATTCATGCACACTCTCCATAACCAGAGTTATGAAAACTATGAAAAGAACCCTGGGATCTGACACTGGCTTTCCATAAGTATCTACAGAATGTGTGAGTGAAGTTTTTAGAAAAAACATGTTATATTATGAAACATAAATAAAACATTTCAGTTTCTGAGACAGATAGGGCAATATAGTGCAAGAGAATGCAGCTTTTGGAGACCAGAGTCCTGAGAGAAAAGTCTTGAGTCAGTTGTTACTATGTACAGTGGGCAAAGGCTTCCTTGGCCACATGTAACCAGTGATACCTAGTTTGTAGGGCTCGTGTGTGTAACTATCAAATGAAGAAACAACAACTTAGAAGGCACCGTGTGTAGTAAGTGGCTCACAAACAGATGCTGAATCATTTTCCCTAAGGTACGACCTTATACGCCTTGTATGCTGGCAATGCACAATACTTAACTCCTGTACAGGGGACTAGCTTCCTGGAAAGGGATGGGAAGCACAGGCATGCTGCCGTAGGACACCTACGACACTCAGAAGGCCTGGGACTTGAACACGCTAGCCACGCCTTCCACCACTGCGACACACCCCCGCTGTCCTGCTATGCTTTTAACATGCTCACACGGTTATAAGGTTACCATCTTCTGGTGAAGACTAAAATGAGTGTTGATTTCTATAGTCTAATAGGTTATTTTAAAGTAAAATCCTGCTCTCTCTCTGCTTCTCCTGCTTGCCTTGTGGGACTGAGCAACTGCTGGATCCTTGGACTTCCATTCACAGCTGCTGCCGACCATTGTTGGGAGTTGGACTACAGACTCCACTGGCCAGATGGAGCCCAGCACCTCAACCAGGAAGCATTTCACCATCAATGACTTTAAAATTGGGCGTCCTCTGGGCAAGGCGAAATTTGGGCGTGTGTACCTGGCTCGGCTCAAGGGGAAAAAATCCATCGTGGCCCTGAAGGTCCTCTTCAAATCTGAGATAGAGAAGAAGGGATTGAAGCACCAACTTCACAGGGAAGTGGCGCTCCAGGCACACCTACGACACCCGAATATCCTTCGCCTGTACAACTACTTCTACGATGACGCTCTGGTGTACTTAGTTCTGGAGTATGCCCCAGGGGGTCAGCTCTATAAGGAGCTTCAGAGGAACCAGAAGTTGGACCAACAGCGTACAGCCACGATAATAGAGGAGTTGTCAGATGCACTGACCTACTGCCATGAGAACAAGGTGATTCACAGGGACATCAAGCCAGAGAATCTCCTGCTGGGCCTCAGGGGTGAGGTGAAGATCAAAGACTTTGGGTGGTCTGTGCATGCCCCCTCTCTCAGAAGAAAGAAGATGTGTGGGACTCTGGACTACTTGGCCCCAGAAAGGATAGAGGGGAAGACATATGACGAGATGGTTGATCTGTGGAGCATTGGTGTGCTCTGCTATGAACTGCTGGTGGGAAAGCCACCCTTTGAGAGCAGCACCTCCAGTGAGACATGCAGACGCATCCGTGAGGTGGATTTTAAGTTTCCTTCGTCAGTGCCTGCAGGAGCCCAGGACTTGATCTCCAAGCTTCTTAGGTACCATCCCTCAGAGCGGCTGAGCCTGGCCCAGGTCCTGAAGCACCCCTGGGTCAGGGAACACTCCAGAAGGATGCTGCCTCCCTGTGCTCAGATGGCTTCCTGAGCCCTGTCTGTCTCTCTTCCTTTGTGTTTCTTCAGGAAGCTCTCCAGGTTCTGTTGGTCAGTTACTACATGTGGTTTGCTTGTTTTATCTTTTATGAGTGATAATAAATAAAGCTGATTATTTTCAAAAAAAAAAAAAAAAAGTAAAATCCTGAATAGTATCAGAATGAAGGATTTTAGTTTGGCAATCCAGCACTAATAACATAAAATGAACCTTACTTTCTCTTAAATGGAGATAATCATTTCTTCATTATAAAGAAGCTGTATTACCCTGGGTATTAGGTATGTCTCATGTTCTTTTTAGTTTACATATCAGTGCTGAGATTGAATCCAGAGCCTCTTACACGATAAGTATGTCCTACACTACTAACCACACATCCCAGGCCAACCCGCTATCTTAAGCAATCAAGCAACCCCTTTTTGGTGGGGTCTTTTTTCTTTTGAGAAAAGTCTCATGTAGCTCAGGCTAGTCTCAAACTTGCTATGTAGTCAAGAGTGGCTTTGAGTTCTTCATCCATTTCACAAGTGCTGGGATTGCAGTTATGTATTCAAGATACCAGATCAATGTGGACAGTCTTTGTGGCAGGAGTATTCACAGTTAAATGGGAAGGTATTTTAACAGTCATAATGAAGTGTAAAAGTGCCCCATGTTAGAGGTGAATGAAGTGTTCTGTAGACTCAGAAAAGATACAGGATAGAACAGATGGAACTGGCTGGTAACATTAGCAATGAATCTCCTGGGCAAACAACTCAGGTAATCAGTTCTTTTTGATAAACAAATCTGCAAAGCACCTTATTTTTCAGAGGGAGATTTCTGCCTAAATTGAAATTTTTAGGTTCCTGTTTTAAACTACATCATCTAGTAGGAGACAGGGTCATGGTGTGAGTAGGGATCACATCTAGGTCATATTCCTAGTAGCTGCTATGCATTCTGTTTTTCTTTTGAGACAAAGTTTTACTTTTAAAAATGTTTTTTACTTACTTTTCTGTTATGGGTATTCACCTACATGTATGTCTGTTCACCACATGTTCCTGGTACTCAACAAGTTCAAAAGAGGGCATGAGATCCCGTGGCACTGGAACTACCAGTGGGTGTTGGGAATTCCTGTTCCCCCTTGCCTCTCCCAGGTGATGGGATTATAAACCTATGCAATCATAACCAGCCATACTATGCTTAAGAGAAGTACAGATGCTTCTGAAATGCTTGTGTTCAGGTCTCTAGCCATGTGTTCTAGTGAGTGGGCAGTGAAGATGAATCTGGCTCCAGACTTCTCTTTGCCTAGAGTGATGAATATCCTAGTCAACTAGTCTAATACATCAGGAAGTTCCACAAAGAAAAGTGAATCATGTTTTAAAGTAAGGAAACAAAACTTGTCTTTTTTTTCCCCCTTAAATTTGAGACAGGGTCTTATTAAGTAAGCACACCAAGGTAGTACTGAACTTGCAAATCTCCAGCCTTGGCCAAAAGATGAAACCACAGGTCTGTGCCACCACGTTTGCTTATCTTTAAGTCTGCATAACTGGTTCGAAGGGGAAAGAAAGAGTAAGGACTGTGGAAATAAAGGGAGGAAGGTGCTTTGACAAAAGATGAAAGCAATAGTAAAGGTATGGACTGGAGAATGCACTTTCTCCCATCTATCTTCCAAAGTGCTGGGGACTGAAGCTAGGGCTCTTTGAAAGCTAAGCAAGAGAGCACCATATCACCAACCCACATGCCATCGTGGCTCATTGTATTAACATTGATGCATACAGACCAAGTTTCTGGTAAAGGCCTGCCTGTAATCTCAGCACTAGGAAGCTAGAGGATCAGGAGGTTAAAGCCACCCTCAGCCAGGCTGGACTACATAATCTCAAAAAACAACGGAGACCCCAGACAAGAAAATCAAATGGACTTCTAGTTCTGGAAAACCATCCACTGCTGGGTATAGCTGTACATACATCTTATTCTTTGATGGGGAAAGCTTTTTCTCTAACATGTCATTTAATCAAAAGTAAAGTTCTTATTTTTCCATCTGTGGCTTTATAAATCTCTGGCTGGAAAATGGACCTTAAACAGTAAACATTGTAGCTAAAATAGCTGTCTTCCTTAGGACCCAGAAGGCAACAGCCCATTAATAGCCCAATGTTAGGACTTATAACATCTTTTGGAATAATACTAGGCAGATATTTATAGCCCAGCAGTGAAGAGAAGTAAGGAGTGAGCAGGAGGACAAGTGTGAGTCATGTTTTATTCTGCTCTGCTCAGGGCTGTTTCCAAGCTTTCCCCTCTGACCAAACATAAATGGTTTTGCAACTGACAGGAGCACACGTAGAGGCAGGTGCACAGAAGGTAACCACTGCTGGCTAAGGAAGGTAGCGCCCTTTAATGCCAAAATGGCAGGCAAAGGACAGTGTCAGAGAAAAGATGTGAAGAGGGACTGGAAGACTCCAGAGGGCAGATCAGGCAGAAGACAAAATAGAACTGACTTATTCCTCTGAGTTTCTGAGATCTTTTCTTAATTGCTTTTCCAGTAACATTTTCTTAATCTTAAGAAGAGACCTGAATGGATACTAGGGGTAATATGGGTTCTAATACCTGTCACATCACAAACTGCTACCTGCTGTGTTGCAAGGATGTTTTCACCTCTTAGGGCCACAAAGAAAA
Organism: Montemys delectorum; assembly: GCA_019843815.1. Lineage (NCBI taxonomy): Eukaryota > Metazoa > Chordata > Mammalia > Rodentia > Muridae > Montemys > Montemys delectorum. Next base: position 5,854 of record JADRCD010184284.1, read on the forward strand.
GAAAGGTAGGGATTAAATAAAGGGGACTTATACAGCATGAGTAACACTGCTCCCCACTTTTTTGTTTTTTGGTGTGTATATAAATATGTTCATGTGTGCACTGTATGTGTGCATGTGTGTATGTGATCATGTGGAGGCCAGAGATTGCTCTCTAGTGTCTTCTTCAGTCACTGTCTACCTCATTTTTGGAGATAGGAGCCCAATCATCCTTGACCTCAACTTCCCTAGGCCATTCCCACAATATGTTTCTTGTGATAAGAAAGTTTCAGTATGATCAAAGTACAGATCACATGATGACATCAAGAGCAACAAGTGTTTAAAAAATAACTCAAGACACACAGAAGGGCTAAACAGAGTGGTTCCTACAGTGCTTCCAGTCCTAACAAGATCCTCTTTAGAAAACATACATGGAAATCTCCAGAATGTGGCTTGGAAATCGGGAAGTAGGTGACACGTGTTCTCCTTTAGGAAGATGTGCAGTGATATCTTGATAAAGTAAGACCTAGGGATGAGGTTGGCAGATTCCATGTAGGAGCAAGCATTAGAGGAGACCAGAGATGCTTCTGCTGCAGGCCTGGTGAAAGGATTCTGTACTTGGAGCAGAAGGACTCAGGTCTCAAAGGCAGTCACAAGATACTGTAGATTCTGAACTGAGACAAACTGATGGGCATGAGTGTAGGTAGTTATGTATGGGCATCCTATTTAAGTTGGGACCCACATCTTCCACATGCATTCCACCACTGACCTCTGGTAAGGAATTTGAAAGTAAAGCACAGCTGAGTTGACTCACCTCATAAAAGAGTCCTTCTGGGAACTGCTGAAAGCACTGAGCACATACGAAGCACTGTTCATGGTACAGTTCACCATTACTGTTCACGATCTTCTCAGCAGGTGCAAAGCCCCCCTTGCAGCGCTCACACGTGGCACTGGCTAAGGCATTGGCCATGTTGCTAAAACACACAAAGAGCAAGACAGAGATTGTTAACTTGTTAACTGAAAGAGCAGAAGGCATCAAGAACTGAGGAGCAAACTCTGTCTGAACACAAAAACTCCTATTTTATCCATAAAACCAGGTTTTGCAAGTTCTCCAATTCAAAATGACCTAGTCTCATTAACCTAGGCACTTTAGTTTCTAAAAGGACCTCCTGCTTTGTTTCTGTTTGACTTTTAACATTTTCAGCACTCTTGTAAGCAGCGTTAGATACGAAGAACACAGAGATCAAAGCCAAGGGTTCCCTTTGCTGGTACAGTGCTGTACACCCGTAGTTCCAGCCTTTTAGGAGACAGAGGCAGGAAGGTTGCTTGAACCCAGAAGTTCAAGAACAGCCTGGACCATATAGCCATAGTGAGACTGTTCCAAATAAATAAATCAATGAATAAATGTTCCTCTTAAGGAACTCAGAATTACAGCTGGATAAGTAACTTTAAAGTTCTTTAAAATTGTTCTTTGGTATGAATACAATATATTTAGCTCACAGGTAGCCCCACTCCCCACATCCAGGACTCTCCATTCCACATCGCCCTATAACTTCATGTCCATTCCTCCATCCTTCCTCATAACATACTGAGCCCAATTAGTGCTGCCCATATGTGCAGGAGTACAAGGCCTCAATCACTGGAGCACGGGCCACCTATAGAGGGCCACACTGCAAAAGAGAACAGCCTCCCTCCCCTAGGCATTGCCAACTGCCAATAGCTACTCTGCTATGGGTGGGGCCTCATGAGCCTCTACCCTCAGTGAGATAACAACTTAAAGTCAATTTCTTTAAAGAACAGAACCTAAACTTCACATAACTAAACATCATACTATAACCTAAATTTAGAATACACCGTTGATTTGATATTATTCAAAGCAACTGCTTAAAACCACTGAAAATTAGAAAAGATGCCTCAGTTCTATTAGACACTATATAAAGCAAATGTTTAGTATAACAGTATAAAATGTAGCACCAAATCACAGAATTTTATGTAAAGATCACTTTATAGATAAACAGGTTCAGAGGTGGACAGTTAACTCAACATCATGGAACTAGCTACTCATTAATGAATGACACAGGAGTAGAATCCAGGCTCTCTGCTTACAAGGAACCATCTCCATCACAGATCATAGCCTGACGGCAAACTTTTGACAGTTCATGGTAGGGACATGATCATGTTTTACAGGTCAGGAAAATAAAACCAGGCAGTAACTAGTGCTGAGTGACTCTGACAGTTCCCTCATAAGCAATCCCACTACACCTCAAAACACAGGATAGGAATAACCTCAGTTTTCTCTAGCCACTGGTACTTCAGAAGAATTAGGTGAGGATTTCACATAAATAGCTATTTTGTTTCTGAAAGCTCTAGAAATGGAGAAGGTTCCATATGCTGAACAGTCACTGACCAAGCCTTTTTGGTTGTTTGGCTTGTTTTTTTGTTTTCAGAGGCTGAGTCTATGGTAGAGGTCTACCTCTACCATAAGCAAGTCTGCTCCCTGGCATAGCTCCTGACCTTCCAAATAGCTCATCCATCTCCCAGCACCACTGCCAAGAGACAGATGGTGTGGAGAGCCTCTCACTTCACCAACACTTTAACCAGCTGCCTTGCTCCTAGCTCTTTCCAAGGTTAGCGTTTCCATAGCAACAGTTATTCTTTGCCCCACCCCAATGGAGGACTTGTCTTCGTCTTCAAATGTTTCAAGGCAATTCTATGTTGTTCTATGTTCTATGTTCTTGCCATAGTCCATTCCAGATCAATCAAACGTCTGTTTTAATTCATAAGCTCAAATCTAAGACAGGAGTGTCACTGAAGAAAAGGGAAAAGATGGGGCCAGAGAGAAAGCAAAGCAGGTAACAGTGCTTGCTGCCAAGCCTAAAGATTTGAGTTTGATCCCTAGAATTCACACACTAGAACAACTGACTCCAGCAAGTTATCTTTGACCTTCATAGTGTATGCCCCACCCCACCCCAAAACACTTTTAATCAGTGCTGAGAGCATTTGTATCAGCACCATCAAAAAAAGAAAGATTGAAATCCAGTACTTCTTGTATATTATATTTATTTATTCAACTAAAAGTAACACATTACATGTTAGTAATACAGAGGAACAAGCTACTGCCTTAAGTTTTTGCAAATTTTTCTTGATATAACCCCCTCCTTCCAGTCTGCTTCTGCACTGGCACAGAGATATGGCTGAGAGGGCACTTCAGCACTTCCAGAGAGCCAGTCACCCCAGACCTGGAAAACATTCCAGAATGTTCGCCAGCTTTTGGGAGGTCCATTAAGATGACTTGTTTGCTGGCTAGTTGGTTTTGTTTTTTCTTTCTTTGGGACTGGATCTCATGTAGCCCAGGCTGGCCACAAATTCCTGATCCTCCACACCTACCAAGTTTTGGGATTACATGTGCAGCTCCTCTCTTGCCTGACTCTCACATTTTTTTTATACTTGACAATATTTAACACAACATATGTAGAAACTACATTTTAAAGAGATAAGTCATTAGATTGGTTATACCTAATTGCTTAATTTCCCAGAAAATGCTTTTCACTAAAAAGTATTCATGACAAAGAAAATATGGGAGTGGAGAGAGTGCATTTCTACAAAAGCCAACCAGGACTGATGTTATACACCTACCTCTATAACACAGCTGCATGGGAAACCACAATCAAGCTTTCCATTTTTTTTTTTTTTTACATCTCATTTATCTCCACATGTAAAACAAATTTTCTCTTCTTAAAATACAATATGTAAAATTCTGTTATCAAATACCTTGAGAGTTTATTAACCACCTTAAATACTGATTATGGGATAAATCCCCAACAAAGTACTCATCAATTAAATTTTTAGTTACATATTTGAGAACTTTCAGAGTACATTTTTTCCTGTTATAGATCCTGACAACACAAATACCAACTTCTCTTATGGATAACACAGTGAAAATTAAAAAGTAGCATTATTAGAAAGATGAACGCTGTCTATTCTTCCCAGGAAGGTGGCATTTTCCTTGACATCTATTATGTCCTCTGGTGGAAGTTTATAAGACAAGGCAATCTGAGAACCACCCCAAGCCCCCCGTACACCCTGGAAAAGCCCCACTAAATTAAAACACACTAGCTGGATTAAATGGCTAGGGAATGCAGAACTGAAGACCTGGAGACTTGAAAGCCTATCTTTTAGAAGGGGAGAAACTCACAATTTCGCATAAAAATCACAGAATTCCTTGTAGACTTTTACGTCACTGTGCCTGCGCTGCAGGTTTGACACAGCCCTCTCGTCTTCATTCCCATTAGCTTCGGGGACACTGTTAAGGGCTGTCTGGGGGATTTCTTCATTCTCTGGGATAGCACACGGGCGTGCCCGTCCTGGGAAGGCCATTGTACAAGCTTGAGAGTTCAGAGTCCTGTGATGCCGAGCAGGATACAGAGAAGAGAAACAATATCCAGGCCTCCTGTTTCCCAGCCAGGGTCACTCCCACTGTTCCCACATACGTCACCCAGCTGCCAGGGTCACTCCTGACTTTTCATGTTAAGAGCTCTGCAGCACAGCAGTCTGGATCTATTACGAATTCTAGAAGCTCTCAAAACCATTTCATGTGGCAGTGACAATTTGTGTCTGAGCGAGTCTCCATTTGGGTGTGCACAGAAATTTTTGAAAAGCTTGACAAGCTCTAGTAAGGACTTGTGAGCCCCCCGAAATGAAGCTCTATGTTTTTTTTGTTTTTTGTTTTTTTATCTTTGTTCTTGATACAAGTAACAACATAGTAAAGGCTTCAATGAATGGACACAGTGTAAACCAGAAAGAACCTGAGTTTAACTGTATCTCTTAGATTTAATCCCAGCTAATCCTGTAACAGAAGAGTCACAGATTCTTCATGGTATTCCTGCTATATTTAGCTGAAATTACTGTCTTGTAATTGTCTGTCATGATGATAATAGCAACAGTGAAGCATGAGACCACACCAGGATGCAGGGTTCTTCTGTGGCTCATTCTCTAGTCCAGTAAACTACCCCACGTAAAGCAAGCACCTCAAGGAACTCCGAGCAAGCATAGTGCTGGGCAATGCAGGTCATACTGAAAACAGGAGAGCCATAAGCCCTTGACAGACAAACAGCATATAGTTGAGACCTAAGTAACAGTGAATGGCGACACATAAGAGTTAGCACGTGTCTTCTATCACATCACCATATCCTCTACGAAACAGGTGCTATTCACAAGTAAGAAAACCAAGGCCACTAAGAGACTGAATAATAAGTGACAGGGCTATGCTGTAACTTCTATGAGAGAAAATGGCTGAACAGAATCACTGGGAAATAAAACAGGAACTCAAAATCAGTATGTGGGCAGATACAAAATCAGTATGGGACCAGAAGCAGGAAATGAGATCACATTTCCCTACTTTGAATCTATAGATATCAAAATGATGCGGAATTTCAAGACTGTGTGTGGTCCTGGTTGAGACCACAGAATGATGGATGCTAGAAGAGGGAAAGCCCTAGAGATAGCTTCCCTGTGCAAATGTTCATCTTTCCGTTCATCTGTACACTCTCGGTTTTGGTTTCTTTTCCTAAGGGCAAAGTAAAACTGAGGAAAGACAGAATGAGATGATCAACTTCATGCTGATGGAACACAAGCCACCCCTTCAGTTTCCTCTCTGAAGAAGGGGAAACTGAACAGTGAAGTCCGGAGTCTGACAGTGGCATAGCTGTTCTACTGCCATTGAATGTATAGCTACTGTGGCCGCCAATCAAGCACGATGTGATCTCTGCCCACAGAAATCTCCTTACTGCACTCCTTAACTAATCTGTTTTTCACCTGTATAAAGTGTCATTTGTGGAACTCTATCATATGTGCTGGTTGAAGTTTGGCTTTGTTTAAGTCAGCATCATAACACTGAGATGTGTCCAGGTTGCTAGATATGTATATGTAGTTTGATCTTGTGTTGCTGCATACTACTCAGCAGTATTAATATGTATGTAGTCAAACCATTTACTCACTAAAGAGTTAAGTACTTCATAGTTTTAGGCTATTACAAATAAAAGTTGTTTCGAGGCTTCTGTGTAAATGTAGACTTCTCCTTTTCTTTAAGAAACGCTGAAGAGTGAAACTGTTGAGCTATATTCCAATCATACTTTAACTTTGAAAGAACTGCTAGGAGTGGTGGTGCATGCCAGTAATACCAGCACTTGAGAGGCTGAGCAGATGGATTTAGAATTTAAAGCCACCATTCGCTCCACAGCGATAAATGCCAGCCTGAGTTATACAGTAAGATTCTGTCTAATATCCACTTATCAGTGAGTACATACCATGTAAGCTCAAAAGCTCAGAATACCCACGATACAACCCACAAACCATACGGAGCTTAAGAAGAAGGAAGACTAAAGTGTAGATATTTCAATCCTACATAGAAGAGGGAACAAAATAATCACAGGAGGTAGAAGGAGAGAGGGACCTGGGAGGGTGAAGGGAGGGTGAGGGAAAAAAGAGGGGCAGGACCAAGTATTTGAAGGGACAGGGGAGAAGTACAAAGGGTCAGGATTTGAATAGAAATATGTAGCAGTGGGGCATGGGGAACTGTAGCCACTATAAAGACCCAGCCACCAGGGAATCGAGAGGCTCCCAGGACCCTACAGGGATGACTTTAGCCAAAATAAGCAACAAAGGCGAGATACAACCTGCAGAGACCACCTCCAGTAGATAGGCATGGCCCCAGTTGAGGGATGGGGCCACCCACCCATCTCAAAACTGTTAACCTAAAATTTTCCTGTCCAAAGGAAAGACAGGGACAAAAAATGGAACAGGGACTGAAGGAAAGGCCATCCAGAGACTGCCCCACCTAGGGATCCATCCCATCTGCAGACACCAAACCCTGACACGATTCAATTGCTGATGCCAAGAATGCTTGCTGGCATGGCTGTTCCCTGAGAGGATCTACCAGCACCTGACCAATACAGATGCAGATACAGCCAACCATCTGACTGAACCCGAGCCTAGGGACCCCAATGGAAGAGCAAGGGTAAGGACTGAAGGAGCTGAAAGGGACTGCAACCCCACAGGAAGAACAATGTCAACTATCTGGACCCCCAGAACTCCCAGAGACTGAACCACCAACCAAAGAGTATATATGCAGGGATCCATGGCTCCAGATACATATGAAGCAGAGGATGGCCTTATCTGACATCAACAAGAGGGGAGGCCTTTGGTTCTGAGGAGGCCAATAGGGGATGCTAGAGTGATGAGGTGGGAATGGTTGAGTGGGTGGAGGAGCTCCCTCTTAGAGGCAAAGAGGAGGGAGGAAAAGGGGGATGGGATTAGGGGTAGGATTGTAGGGAGGTAACTGGAAAGGGGAGTATCATTTGAAATGTAAAGTAATAAAATGATTAATAAAAAAGATTCTGTCTTAAAAACAAAAAACCAAAGACCAACTTTTACTTGAAAGGGCTTGGGGTGTAGCTCAGTTGTAGATCACTTGCCTACCACTAGCAAGGGTTCAATGTCTTCTACTAAAAAACAAACAACAAAGATCCTCCACTCAGTGACCTTATATCACACGTTCAAAACCTCCCACAGAATGTATTTCTTGTATAAACTTGTGACCTGTAAAGAAATATGATGATCAGAAATGACTGCAACAAGAACCTGAAAGGCCCCCTTCTGACAGTCCAGCCAATAAACAACCTCTCATTCCCCTCCTGTAAATTCTTCTACTAGCCTGCAGAGAGGTAGAGCTAACACATCGCCCCAGGTCTCCAAATCAGCAGCCATGTAACAAAACATGTCTTTGCAAAAACTTGATGTTAGAGAACTGGCTTCTAGGCACGCCGGATAGTTATTGTTCTGGATCATGTGTGAAAGTGGTGAGAAGATCTTTTATTCTGTTTCCTCTATTGGTAGCTGAAACTAGGCTAAGGGTGATGCCTGATATGAAGTACTAAGACCTCTATCCTTAAGGTTTGTTTCATTTTGTTTTTGGAGACAGCGTTTCATAGTCATCTCAAATCCACTATGTAGTGGAGGCTCGCCTTGACTCCCAATGTTACTGCTTTACATCCTAAAAGCTGCAATTATAGGCATTTACGACTGTGCCCAGTTTAAACAGAACATTTTGTTAGATTTTTTTTTTGGGGGGGGGTGTGGGAGAACAAGGTTTCATACTGTAACCCAGGCTTGCCTTAAACTGGCAGTTCTTCTGCCTCAGCCCAGAAATGCTGGGATTATAGGCATGTGCTAAAACACTGTGTATACACATTTACTTTTATTGACCCAGTAACTGTTCACATCAAGGTGGTAGTGTGACATTTACTTACACACACACACACACACACACACACACACACACACTTTGAAAAGATCAGATCAGAGTAACTAGCATAACACCTTAGTCATTTTAGTTATACATCATTTCTTTGGGGAAAGTGTGGAAAATTCAAATTTTTCTCTATTAACTATTTAGAACAAATCAATTAATTGTTGCTAATCAAAGTTATCCAACTGAAGTATAGCATATGTAATGTAACAAGTTGTTCCTCTGGTTCCTCTGTATCTTGGTTTCCAATGACCACCCTGTTCTCATTACTCAAGCCTTTTCCTTGCTTAGCTACTGGTAACCACTTTGAGATAAACAGTTAGCTTACAAATATAAGTGAAAGCATGAAAGACTTTCTAAACTTAGTTTATTTTATTCAAACAATGATTTCTAGTGTTGAAATGACACTAGAAATGTTTTGATGGCTAAGCAATATTTTACTTTCTCTTTCCTCGTGTGTACAATATAATATTCCTTGATACTGGAATCTGCAAAATAAGATCCATTCTACACTAAAGTGTATGCTACCTGGCTTCAGTGCTTATGTAACTTACAAGTCCAGTTTATTTTTGGTAAAAGCTCTTTGATTCTTATATTAAATGCAACAAAAGTAGCCTTTAATTCCACAACTGCCTGACATAATCAGCCCTTTTATGCCTACATGCTGGAAGGATAACACAGAATCATGGAGTGTCGGCAAAGGTTACTGATACACGGACATAATACCACAAAATCCTCTACAATCCTCTGTGTAATCCATTTGTCTGATATCTTTGTAATTTGTATCTGACTACCTAAGAGCAATGAGAGACAGAGAGAAACAGAGAGACAGAGAGAGAGAGACAGAGAGAGAGAAAGAGGCAGAGAGAGACAGAGAGAGAGGCAGAGAGAGAGAGAGAGAGAGAGAGAGAGAGAGAGAGAGAGAGA
>JADRCD010184287.1:0-13258 GCA_019843815.1 Montemys delectorum
GGTCAGCACGTGGATCTGAAACAGGCCCTGTTCATTGAGTTCCAATCATTTCTCTTTCCACTGTGTGACTCCTAGGGATCCAACTCAGTCATCAGCCTGGGTGGCAAGTGTCATTACTCAGACTTCCACATTACTCACACACGCCACCCTCTCAGTTTCATTTTTTTCTCTGTGACAATCCCAGGACATTTTTGAAGGGACTATTCTTTATCGATTGTATCTTCCTGGTGATTTTATCAAAAGCAACTGACTGTACTGTTCAGCCATTACTGAGTTTTCTACATTGTTCCACTATGCCCACTCTTATTGACATGCCATACTATATTAATTACTGTGGCTCTGTAATATAATTTAAAATGACTCACAATTTCACCAAATTTGTTTTTCTTCCTCAGCATTATTCAGTTGGGTTCAGAGTCTTATCTCTTCATATGAATGTGAACAGTGTTTTTTATTTTTAAACTTCTATAAATAATGAAACTGGGATTTTGATTCTGAATATGGCTTCTTGTAGTGTGTGCATTTAGCAATGTTAGTTCTTCCACTCTATGGGTTTGGGATATTTCTGCACATATTTACATCTTCTCACTTAGTTTCTTTTATCCATGTCTTACAAAATTTAGATTAGAGACTGTCCATGCCCTTGTTTTAAATCATTCTTTATTTCTTTATTTGTTAATGCTACTGTGAGATGGACTGCTCATTTTTTTTCAGCTAGACTGTTATTTGCATTTAAAGATTCTACTGAATCTGTCTATTGATTTTGTATCCTGGCACTTTACTGAATTCATTTAGTTCTAAGTTATTTTGTAAAGGTTTATTTTATTTTATTTTATTTTATTTTATTTTACATGTAGGATCATATCACCTATAAGAAGATGCTGTCTCTGTCTCTCTCTGATCTGAAGATAGCCTTTGTCTTTCTCGGAGTCTTTGTTTCTGTGTCTCTGTCTTTCTCTCAGTCTCTCTGTGTCTCTGTGTGTCTCTATCTCTATTTCTCTTTCTCTGTCTCTCTGTCTCTTTCTGTCTCTCTGTCTTTCTGTCTCTCTGTCTTTCTCTCTCTCTCTCTCTCTCTCTCTCTCTCTCTCTCTCTCTCTCTCTCTCTCTCTCTCATCTAGTACCTCTGCTCTTTTTCAGTTCTGCTGTCTTTGTAGTGTTTCCAGCATTAGGCTGAACAGTTCTGTAGAGAATGGCATCCCTGCCTTGCCCTGGACTTCAGTGGGAAGCTTTTGGGTTTTTCGAGTAGGTAGTGTCATTAGCTTTCAGCTTGTACATAAATAGCCCTTATGGTGTGAGAAACCTCTTGCTCTTTCATATCTAACTTGTGGAAAACTTAATCACCAACCCATGCCAGAATTTTCCTGTGTTTTTTCTCTGTCAGTTGAGATGATCTTCAGAAAACAAATTTAGAATTAAACAGTCTGAAACATGGATTCTCATTCTGCCTGAAAACAATTGTGTGAGTTTGAATAAGTGACTTAGACTCTGATTCCAAGCATACATACATTTAAAATAAAGCTAATGATGGCAAGCTCTAATGAGATGAAGTATACAAAATTAGATAGCAAAGTTTATGGCATTTAGAAGAGTCTCATTAAATTTTAGTTTCCTTCCAAAGTCCAGAATATTTTGATCAGTTTTTCTCTCCATCCTTCCACCTGGGCTGACTTGTAAAGAAAGCCCTACTCCAAGTAACATGATTAGATCATTTAGACATGCAGATTTTCACATCTTGGTTAAATTACTTCCTTCAGCCATAATTCAGAGTCACCAATCTCCTAGTAATGAGCACTGGTTTTTATCAACTGGGGCTAAAGATACTTTTGTATTTCAGAGCTCAGTGACAGTCCTTTGGGGTCATTCTCAGCCTGTTATATATGTGTTATCTATGTGCAGCTTGCCAAGGGAAAAAAGTAGTTAGCTGAAGAACAGAGAGCATCAGTCTAAAGTCACAGAAACTGCTACATTTATATCAAGCAGAAGTTCTCTTTAGCCATGCCAGATCGGTGGATGGACCCACAAGGTGGAAGAGAGTGGGGAAATGCTAAATGGTGGCCATCATTCTCTGCAGATGAACTTTGAGAGGAGGTGCCATTCTGAAGGTGAGGGGGGCAGAGCCTTCCTTGGAATCTCATATGAAACTCTTGAGGACAGCTTCCCACTGAGTGACTGTCATGGCCCTAAAGCTGCACACACCTTGAAATGATCATTCCCTTTCTGTTTAAAGTGGGAAATTGAAGTTTGTCAAAGTCATCTGGACTAGACAGAATCTCATGAAAAGCAATTGGCTCTGAGCTATTAGCACAGCAGATTTCTCGGTCCATTAAGAGTGTGATATAGGAGATGGCCTTTCCTGGTGCTCCTCTCCATCGCAGTCTCCAGACACACTGCCCTTTCTGGATCTTCAGTCTGTTTCTCTGATTACTTTTTAAGTGTCTCTCAGGAAAGTTTTCCCTCAATTTGGTGCTCACTCTTCCAAGCCCTTTGCTGCTGTCCCTGTCTCCTTGATCCTTGGTTCCTGCTTTTTAAGGCAGTACCTCTGAGAAACCACATCTGATGGAGACTGCTTAGAAACTCCGTTTTCACTTTCTGGTCTTCTCTTGGCTATTTAGATTCCTCCTTTATATTCTTGCAGCAATATTTCATGTATTCTCTCATCTCTCAATGGTTGCCAAAATATGCAGCTGCTTCCTGCACAATATTGTGAAGATCTGCCCTCTTTATCTGTCAAAGTTATAAAAAGCCTCTAACTTCCGAATCCCAGTTAACCATGTAGGGGATGATGGAGTTTCTCGGCAAATACCATTGGATCTCTTGGATTATTCCTCCTAACTGGCACAGTGCTAACTTCTATGTCTTGATCAGCCTAGGGGCAGCAGATGTACCCCATAGTTCCTGTTCCCTCAGTGACACTAATCAGGGGTTCTTGTCAAGGATGCTGCAGAGGGTAGTTAAAGTTAGCACACTGCTGGTCTGCGTCCACATTGTCCTTCATATCAGAGTTCCTGAGAGGTGTTTCTATGAGAGACAAAAGTCTCCTCTCCAGCTAGCCTGCCTTGAGTAAGAACAAGCAGGGAGAGCAGAAGGAAGAAGAGGGGGAAAGAGAAGGAAGCAGAACAGGAGAAGGAGGAGGAAGAAGAGAGGAGGAGGAGGAGAGTCCCCTCGTTTTCACTCACTTCTCCACATAAGGGAAGAACTATCACTTGTCCACAGGTTTGTTGATGGAGATAAGGTGTCCTGTGATCTGTAGTTGGGAAGCCAGGGTGTGAGCTACATGTCCCTGTGGCCTCATCCACTTTATAGCTACGTGAAAGGATGATGATGATGATGCATCTATCCCAGGGTCCTCTGTGGGGTTAGTAGAGGGGTATTTGCTGCGTCGATTCGAAGCTACGGAGTGTATACAGTCTAGGGGAGGGCTGAGAAGAAACTGATTTAGCCTTAACTTGAAGCCATATTGTTTAATACAGTCTCTCTAATACTAACCAGTTAATTTCTCAGCCTCTGAGCCAGTTGATTTGGGGCTCAGAAAAGAGAGAGAGAATGATTGCCAACTCAGGATCATGTTATATATATATGTATATATATATATATATATATACATAGATAGATATAGATATAGATAGATATAGATATATAGATATATGTATATATATATACATATATATATATATGGATATATATGACAATTCTCTTCAACCTAAAAAAATAGAAGTGCAAAAAAGAACCTTATTCCCCGTCTGTTTGTGCCATTCTATGAGAGTGATGAGTTGAGAGGTGACTCATGGAGTAAGCTTTACTCTGTAGATTGAAAAACAGACATGAGATGGCAAAACAGCTGCCAGAGGGGAGACCACATTAGGGAAACATGCGACAAGCCACCATCACATCTGTTTCTTTCCAGACACAGGAGACTGACCTGTCTTCTTTGCTTTGTGTTATATGTTACTAAATAACTGGACCCTGATTCAGTGCTGTTATAGTCATCCTTCAGTGTCGCTAGGGGATTGGTTTCAGAACACTCTGCCAAAACCCAAACCCTCAGATATTATAGTCCCTCTTATGAAATGATGTAGCATTTGTATATAACCTAGACACGTCTTCCCACAGATTTTACATCTTCTCTGGGTTACTTAGAATGCCAAGTCCAGCATGAGTGTTGCACACATAGCTGTTACACTATACAGCTTAAGGAATCAGGACAAGAAAGAGTCTGAGCATGATCTCTACAGGTGCATTTGTTTTCAATTTTTTTTATGTGAGGCTGGTTGAATTTGTGGATCAAAAAGCTACAGACAAAAGAGTGTTGACTATTGGCCAATGCATATTGAAAGGCTTAGGGGAAGAGGCAGCCTGGATGTTTCTACTATTCTAGAAGAGAAGAATTTAGAAGACTATGACATGGCTCTGGAAGAAGATAGAACTCTTGCATTATAGCACAACGACAAATGGATGAGTAGGTGGGTGGATGAGTGGGTAGGTGAGTGGGTGGATGAATGAATGGATGGATGGAGAGGAGATAGATATATGATAGAGACTGTCTTAATTTGCCTGACTTTATATCTTTAAATTAAGCTACTTTCATAACGTTTGTCTCCAGTATTCCGTTCCCTGTCTCCCTGCCTGCCACCAATCCTTCCTTAGTTTGCTTTGTCTGATTTATTTAAATGCCTCTTTACATCTCATTAGCTAATTTTATGCCTTGAGAAAAATCATCTTTGTTTCTTAACTTCAGTTCTCTTAACTTAAAAATCAAACCATTAAGTAAAGCCTCTAAGACCCACTTCAGGTCAAACAATGAACAAACCAAGGCATCGAGTTGGTGGGGAACGGTGGCACAGGTTCTTGGGCAGTGAATTCTCCATCAACATTCTCTTTAATGATGTGGAAACTCATTAGAAAATGCTGCCAGAGATCTCCATGGAAACACATCAGAAGTGAAGAACGAGTCAGGCATGGTGTGCTGCCTTAACATGGAAGGAACATTTTGTTTCTGACTAATAGTATGATGTTAGTATGAAGTTCATTTGATACTGGTCACTGCTTGTACCTCTGAGAGGAAATGTGGGATTGAGCAAAGCTTACCAACCATGTTAGAAGTCTTTAAGGTTTAGCTTAGAGAATTCTTCTTTGTAAAGTTAAAGTAAAAGTTTGTTTTCATTTCTTTCATCAATTATGTGGATCCCTGACCACAAGAAGAGGTCATATTATACAGGTTCTGCTGGTATTAAGGACCACAGCATCATGGGGGAGAGATGGAGTTCTACATAGCAGTAGCCTTCAAAACAACTGTAGCTTGAAGTAGGTCCACTGTGAGGCAGGTCTTGACTCAGTCCTAAAGCAGACTCAGATGGGTTTATATTGCAGCTCTCTGGGAATAATGGGTAGAAGTTTCCATTTGAAAAGCTAATGACTTAGATGCTTGTGAAGATTGGGAAGGGATGTGTGTGTGTGTGTGTGTGTGTGTGTGTGTGTGTGTGTGTATGTGTTTTAGAGGGCCTTCTTCCCACTATAGAGAAATGATTCTATATGTGCTTTGAATATCAGAATTTTAAGGTAAGTACTTCTTTTTTGCACAGTGAGCCCATCGTTGATCATCGGGTTGTAAGGCTCTCTCCACGGGACAGCGATAACATTTTGACAGACTGAAGCACCGTGATCCATTCTTATCCTTGACATGTGATGTGTTGTCTTCATTATTAAAATATAAACTCTGAAGTGAGTTTTACCTGCTTGCATTTGAATCAGGGACTAACACAGTGTTAATGCAATACAGTTTTTAATGGAGGTGCAGCGTTCTAAGGGAATGCGGTAGTGACATGATCACATATCAATTCTGACTTTTATATAGGATATACTACTTGCAGAAACTACTGATCTCTCCCATGTAATTTCAATAGCATTTATGGAAGGACCATACTTAGCAATGGCAGACACTTGGAAAATGCATACACACACACACACACAGAGAGAGAGAGAGAGAGAGAGAGAGAGAGAGAGAGAGAGAACCCTGTGCTGGGCAGATGTGAAATGAAGATTAAAGGCCTGTTTGTCTCATACTGACTTTGGCCCAGCTCTTTGGAATCTAGTCTTTTCATCCTTCCCCAGCCAAACTCTATTTCTTGGAAAGCCTTCACATGCTCTGGATTAGGTGACAGAAAAGATTAAATGACAGTGTTACTTATATAAAGCTGTTTATAGTTTTAAAAAGAACAAAGCCTCTGCTCATTGTGAATTGAAGGACTAGGACTCTACTTGTGTCATGCCACATTTAAGAAGTCAGGAAGGCGACAAGAAACTATAGCCACAGACCACAGAGTGACTCACATAGGAAGCTGAGATCAAAGAGCCGTGCCCGGTTCAGGGTAGGTATAAAAGCATGTTCAACGAACCACTAAAATTAGACTAGTCTAGCCTATACCCTAGTGAAAAGAAACTATGTAGGGTGCACCTGCACAGAATTCAGTATCCTGGTGGGAACTTTGGAATTATCTGTAAAACTCAAGTGAAGACATTGAGAGCTTGCTGGCTCTTGAGAAAACAATTTGAAATGAAATATTGTTCAAATGAATGCTCTCTTACTGAAAATGTGCACACTTGTTGAACTCTATTGTATGAACAAAGATAAGCAAAGAGAATGTACTGTGGGGTGAGGGCTGTTGCTCATCAGCTGTTTGGAATTTAAAATAGGGAGAAGTATGAATTTATGCCCAATTCCTTGAATTCTCCCACCATGAAGAAAGATTCTATTATTTCAACATGAAGATACTTGCATGATCTCCAACTTTGGGGAACTTCTCTGGAAACTATCGGTTTTTCCAAAAACTGGGGCAGTCTGTAGTACTTTGTACAGAAGGTATATTGTGAATGGCTAGAGATCTCATAATCTCCCTGGAGAATGGAAAGGCTGACGTGCTGTGTTCTTGAACCCTCAATACTTCATTTCCTCATTCCTATGGTCCGCCTGATGAGCCCCCAAGCAGTGCTGATGGATTAGCAAGTCTCTTCTCTTGACTCCAATGGTCCATCACGGTTAGCTATGCTCAGCATTACTGTCTTTTGAGTGGCTGCGTGTTTGTTTCCTGTTCCCCCCATCTTTTATGCATGCTTCCATGTGACACTTATTGATATCACTGTTGCTGAATTTGGGCAAGCTTCCAGAGAAGCTTGGAGTCGCTCTTATTTTTTCGTCCAATAAATTCATCTGTTAAGCATTGGGAGAAGAATTCTGGAAACTCCATCACTCGCTGGCAACCCTCACATTTCCTAGGAGAAGAAAAATCTTCAATCTAGTTGAAACCATATTTCTAATGTTGGAATGGATTTAGGTTAAAAATACATTGCACATTTGGGCACAGACCTTGATTTTTCAACATACAGCTTTTGTGTGCTAGAGACTGGTGATGCACGTTGCCCCTCCTGGGGATCCGCCTTTTCTTAAGGCATTAAATTGCCTGCTCAGATGAATAACATACTACCACCTTGAATGGATGAGCTCATTAGCAATGACAAAATTTATGTGTGTGACATGAAGAAGGAAGAGGAAATTAAAACCTTATTTCACCCATGTATTTCATGTTTACAAAAAGGAAGGAGAGACTTCCTTTGTCTAGCTGATAATTCAGAGAGGAAAGGGAGGCACGCTTTGGTTTTGGGCAGGTACGGCTCCATGGAACGTATTCCACGCTGACAGTTCTTGCACCGTTCAGTGTATAAGCTGAGAAAATTCATGGTTTGTCTTGGTTCTTGCTCAGGTCTTTTAACTTTCCTGTGTCCACTGCTAGTCTCATTTATCTTGGAAGTTACTATCACCAGGCAATTCTTTAGCTTGAGGAACTCCAATTACTGTCTGTTCTTTTAACATTTCCCTTTCCTAGCTTGAGGGTTCTTAAAACTAGATCCCTACACCAGCATCAGTGCTGGAGCCTGTTAGAGATGCACAGTTATGTAGGGAGGGGGGAAACACTGTAGAGCTAATGGATGAAACACTCTGGGAAGAGCCAGCAATGTGTTTTAAACAGCACTCAGGGGGTTCTAACAGACACCCTGCTAGAAAAAAGACCCGAGGCTATTCTTTGACCTTAGTTCAAAATAGTGAAGAAGAAACCACAGAACAGATCCAATCAGCCAACTAGAGATGGAGCCTCCATCCCAAAGGTCAATAATCAACAGCTTCTCTCCAGAAACTGCTCCAGGACATCAGCCAGTCACCAAACACTCCCACTCTGCAGCCACCAAATACCATCTTTCCTCATTTTCCTTATGCCACCATGTCTTATTTTAATCAGAAAATTTCTGTAACAGAGACTCTTCATTGCTTGGAAAGATATTAATTTCATGTCTTTTTTCAGATATATGTTTAAACTTTCAACAGAATGATTGGGGCAGGTCAGTCTTTTTTTCTTGAGAGAAGCTTTGCTGGTGTTGTCAATGCTTTGGTGGGAGGGAGTTTTGAGGGTCAAAGTCTGTCTTATCCAAGATAAGAACCAAATATGGTTTAGAGTATTTATTTTATACTAAAATTGTGAAAAGAAATAAAAAGCAATTATCTATTAGAGCACATAAATAACTATACATTAAGCAATGAGTAATTACTATAAAAAGTTATTATCTAGTACTATCAAAAGAATATGAAGAGAAGAGAGGCATGGTATGGCATCTGTGCTAAATCATAGTCTTCTACAAGAGGAAGACAAAGGGTCTTGAAAATAAAGATTCATGGTGCCACAATAGACATTAGTTAGCTTTTAATGAAACTGAAGAAGTACTTGCTTGAGCGTACAGCTTGTGGTTGCAAATGCTATCGATGAAGAGTTCAAGCCCCATCAGAAAAGACAGGCTGTTATTTCATTACAATTCAAAACAGAAGGGAACTAATTATGACAATGATGGTAGTGGTGAGAAAAATGTTGCAAAGAATCATGAGAGCCAAACTGTCTAAGGGTAAGCAGTCGTTTCTTAGACCAAAAGGAAAGGAGACCTCATGGCATTTAATGCATAGACAGGTTGAAGTGAGAAAGGAATTGGGAAATACTTTTGGGGAACTTGTTAGAGTCAAGCTGGAAAATAATTTGGGGCCAGGATACTAAGGGTCTTTAATCCCATAGCCAAGAAGTTAGATGGGTCCCCAAAGATCCAATATTGGTTTTAGTGTCCTGGTGTAACTCTTAAACGCAAGGATCCTTCCTTTGTTGGACTAATAGTAACAAAGTGAATGCTGACTTGTGCCCTACTTTTCAATTCATAATATATAAGGCTCTTAGACCCACTATTACCACATTTAAATAAGGAATCAATGAGGTGAAGGAGAACATGAGGGTAAGATGATTGCTTTGCTAAAGAGGGCCACAGGTCTTCCTTCCTTGCTCAGGCCACTGGTGACAGAGAAGCCCATCATCTTCGAGGCAGAAAGCAAGCCCCAACCAGGAGCAGAACCCTGAATGAACTTTGAGCTTAGACTTTCCAGCCTTCAGGACAGAGAGAAAATAATTTCCTGTTATTTCTGACAGCTGGTCTAAGGTACTTTGCTACGATAGCCTGAGGATTCAGGCAGTGTCGGTAGCATCCGGGTTGCAACAGGCATTTGTCATGGGGGTTCCATAAACTGTAGGATACTTGGTGTGCCTTATTTACAATTATGAAATGCCAGGAGGATCATTCTGTCATATGTCAGCCATTTTCTCTCATTTCTCTAAATGTGCCTTAAGGTGGACAAGTCCTTTCAGCCTCAGTAGAAGGTGCAACATAAGCCTGTAAGCACACAATTCCCTGTTGTTTCTGGTGTCGTAGTGACCATAGGGGAAGGTTCCCACTTACTGTGGGTCAGGAATGTGCTACAACAACAATCTCAATCTTCTTGGCAAGAAGCCACAGCACTGGAGTAGGGTCTTTGTAGGAAGAGAAACCCCTTGTCTTGTTACTACCCATTGACTATTGCACTGTGTGTCATTGAGGAAAACAAGAAGCATAATGATGGTGGTACTCACACGGTAAGTTCAAAGGCTGCCTAAGCTGCACAGTGAGACACTGTCTCAAATGCCAAAGGCTAGTGTCCGGCTCAGTGGGACAGTCCTTGCTCAGCAGGCACAAGGATGTGGGTTCTATCCCAGAAAGCTTGCATCCTGAGAAAAATCAAAACAAAATACAAGAAAAATCACTAAGGGAACATCCTGGTTAGTACTTGTCAAATCAATAAAGTCCTTTTATTTCTGATGTTATTAACTACTAGGAAAAATAATCCCTACATTTTACAATAATGAATGTGGCAGATTTATGATGCATTCTTGTATATGTAATTGTCTAAGGGAGCTGGTTTTCTCATCTTGGAGTGGCTGTGTTAAAGCACTGGACACTTAATGGAGCCTTCCCACCCCCCAAATGCTGGCTGAATTCTTTATTTGGATGTTCCAGACAGTCTACATCTTGCTTTGTACTGTCAGACTTCAATTTTACCCACTCAAAGTGGTTTCTGCATGTAGATCCTTGGCGATGGGTACATTTATACATTTATTCACTTAGTAACCTGTATTTTGTTTTTTTTTTTTTGTTTTGTTTATGATTTGTGTCACTTTTTGCAAACTGAACTTTTTAAAGGAATTTTTCCAGTTGATGTAATTGACTACCCTCCCCCAAGATTCCTTTTTCACGATGTTTGTGGTTTGATCTCTCTGGCACAGACAAAAAGAAGGTTTATTTGCTGTTTGGGATAATGAAGGCCCAGCCACCTCTGCAGAGACAAAGGTCAGGAAGGTTTATTTGAAGTGCCTAGGGTCTCTTAGGCCTAAGCTCAAACCTGACACAACAGCCACCTGCCCAGATGTCATCGTGGAACACAAAGACTCAAGGGAGATGAGTGCCACAGAAGTCTTTTGTCATCTGCCCAGCACACATGGGGCAGGTAGACGAGTTCGTGAGCCTAACTGGTCAGACCCTCCACAGTTCCTAAGAACCAGCAGAAGCTGCTGCCAAAACAGAAATGGCATCCACAGATATGCTGATGCGGAAACGGTGGGACTGGAGCTCTAATGTAAACACAGAGCTACAGACAACCAGGGGTGCTGAGAACTGGACAAAGAGTCTTCCTCAAGACCACACCAGCTGGTCATCCAATACAAAATTGTCAGCCATGAAAACACACATATAAGCAATGGTATAGGTACTGAGCACATTGCATTTGCATAATAGAATACACACACATGTACATAGCAACCATTAGGGAAAGGAATTTGAAAGAGAGCAAGGGAGTACATAGGAGGCTTTAGTGGGGGAAGGGAGGGGGAAAATAATGTAGTCATATTATAATCTCAAAAAAAAAATCAAAAGAATTAAAACAAGAAAGCAACACCTATGAGTGAACATTTTTAAAAGTTGTACCTAAAATCCCTCTATCTTTTACACTTGTAGCTCTGTAGTGACATCTCTTGCTACACTCCCATTCATCCCCTCCCCTCCACTCTATTCTCCTCTCCACTCTTTGATCTATCATTTTTTAAAAACTACTTTATTGTAATGAACTCACAAATTAAATCATGACACAGCTCAATCAAGGTAACCACTCAAACAAACACACACTTATTCCCCGACTCTGAATTTCAATGAACTTGTGTCCACCCAGAATGGCCATCCTGAAGCCATGGGTTTCACACTTGTACTCTCAAGTACATTTTTTTATAGACTTGTCCACTACAAGTTGGGGGGGGGGGAGTTGACAGAGTTGTAACAACAACAACAGCAGCAACAACAACAACAACAACAACAACAACAACAACAAAGCATGCTTATTTCCCCCTTCAAGGCTCATGAGTCCTTTCCCTGCATCCTCCTATCATCATCTAACATCATCCTTTTCTTGTTATAGTAAGCCCACACTTACAACTGTTTACATATAAGCATGTGCATTACAGTCTAGGACTGGCATACGAGGGAGAACACACACTGCTTTGTCTCTCTTAGTCTTCATCGCCTCCTTTAATGGTGTACATTCTTTGGTCCACTGTCCTAAGTATTGGTCAATCGTAATGATTCTCTTTTAAATGACAGCTATTAACTATTGATTGTGTAGCTGCCTGTTTCTGGTTTCATTCATTCTGCTCTGATATTACTTCTATCTTTTGCTCTGGATTTTTTGTGTCCTCCTCTTATCCCGGCTTCTTCGGCATGTCTTATGTCACCACAGCTGGCTTCTGAAAAGCAGGTCAGATTATTGATGGATCACGTCATTCTTGTTTTATAACAGAAATATTATTGCTTTTGAAAAAAGATTCTCTTTCTTTTAAGATTTATTTATTTCATGTATGAGTGTTCTAACTGTATTTACACCTACATGCCAGAAGAGGGCATCAGGTCACACTATAGATGGTTATGAGCCACTATGTGGTAGCTGGGGATTGAACTCAGGACCTCTGGTGAGCAGACAGTGCTCTTAACCGCTAAGCCATCTCTCCAGCCCCTAACAGAGATACTAAAGCAATGAATTGCACGCTAGCACATGTTGCTATCACATTTCTCTTGATGTTTAATATTGTGTTTTCATTACTATTGACTTCATATTTTTTCTTTTTTTTAAACTTCTATTGCATTATGATGAGAAAAGCTACATAATTTCAATTATCTGAATTTGTTAACATTTAAAAACATATTTTAAGTAAACAGAATTAAATCACATTCTTGTTTCCATTTTGTACCCCAACTCCTCCCAGAGACCCCCTCTTGAATACCTACAACATCTTTGTTTGTCATATTCCTTAAAATTTATAAAATATTATAACAATAAAAATGAGTATTATAAAAGTTGTTTGATATAAAACAACAATCAATTTAACACTTATGTAGATCCTTGTCTACAGCAATACTAAAAATGCATATGTTTTTCTCAATATAAATTTTAAATAACTCCAAACATATTAACTGTATATTTCAAAATAATACATCACTACTAGTATTTTCTTAAATGGACATAAATACATAAAGTCTTTTTGTTTGTTTGTTTTGTATTTAATAGGGCTTAAAATTTTGGCTCTTACTGTGGTACAAGCCCAAAATAAGAACAATTTTTAGACACTGGATTTCATTGTAATAAGGATGTACTTCAATGACCCTCACATCACCAAAGGATTTTACCTCCATCGTAGCTAAGCTGAGAGTTGACAGTTCTGCTGCACTGCACCAAGCAATAAATTTTAGACACGATTTTTGGATACAGACTTCCTGCTGTGGTCAAAACTATTTGACTTGAGTGAGTGACTTTATTCTCAGGCCA
>JADRCD010184290.1:1431-29355 GCA_019843815.1 Montemys delectorum
GAGAGAGAGAGAGAGAGAGAGAGAGAGAGAGAGAGAGAGAGAGAATTTGCACTGGGAACTGGAGAAGGAAAAGCACATAAACAACTTAAAAGACAAATTGGAGAACACTTTATGAAGGAGAAAGAGCCGAGTAGACTTGACAGGATAGAGGGTGTACATAGCCATGCAAGGGAACTCAAAATAGAAATAATGGCAGAAGTCTGGGATATGATCTCACAAGGGCAGACAGTGACAATCACTGAGCACATCTAGTTTCAAGGAAACCAAGAAAAAGGTAAAGCTAGAAAACCAAGTCTTAAAATCATATTGTGGAAGACTCTGGGTATCATTAACCATCCCTTACAACAAGGAGCTGCTAAGAACAGAGAGCTCTGAAGAAGCGCTCTCTCTGCCTAGTGATGAGACTGGAGTGAAAACTGGAAGGCAGGAAGCATATCGCGTCAGTCAAGTGAGACACCTTTGAGTGGCTGTAGCCAGACACGTGGATGAAGCTTCAGAGTTGTGTCCTCATTGATAGAGGAGGAACAGAAAATATGGCTGAGCGGGTTGGAGAGCGACTGAGAGCCTGACATAGAGAGGCTGTGCATGGCCGTGCTCTAAGCCAGAGCAGAAGAGAGCCTGTGATGGACCGTCACAGCAACCTCTGTGATCAGGTGATGCTTCCTTCTCTCAAAATAGTAAAGACAGCCAGACAGTTAGCTAATAGCCAATAAACCCAATCTGGTATAAGAAATTATGGCTTGCATGAGAGTTTGCCTTGTAGTGTTTTGAAAATTGGTATATAATATCCCTATAGAATGCATTCCATAATAGCATTGTCAAGAGCCTTCCCTGTGCTTCAAATGATATGGTAGCTATGAATCAGTGTTCAAAGAAATTTAATAAATTGTTCCAGTTGTTACAAAAAAGGATATTTCTGGTGTATCAATTAGACACAATTACAGTTTGAGTTGAATAATTACCCTTTCTTGTACATATTTTGATGATAAGTTTTTGAAGAAACAGACTAATTCACAAAGAAAAAGATGATAGCGTGCTTGCCATTAACTCCTCTAAGGAGAACACAATTCCTAAATGAAATGCCTAGTTTAACAGCAATTTAGAAAAACACTCCCAAGGATTAGCATTTAAAATCTAGCCTAACTTTCATCAAACAGAGGGTAAAAACAGGAAGAGGCAAGGAAATTGAGAAACAAGGGAAAAGAAAACAGGAAATGATACAAGAGATTAGGATGCAAATGGAAGGCTAGAGGGGCAATGGCCTGAAAAAAAGAAGAGACATCCGGGAAGTTACTTAGGGATATAAATCTCACTACATGTGGTCTACACATGTAGTGGACATACATGTCTACATGTCTGTGGATAAATATGTATTTCTCCAGAACGTTTTCAACCTCATTCCTTCTCCTCATTCCTATGGCAAGTTCCCTGCTTGTTCCTGAATTAATGATGTAGCAGGCTCATATGGCCCTTCTTGGCCCACCTTTATCCTCACCAAGTGCCACATGGTCACATTAGCCTTTCTATGATCAGGTATGCTGTACCTGTACACTACCTTCTACACTATCTAATTTGGTTCAGGTTCAGTAT
Organism: Montemys delectorum; assembly: GCA_019843815.1. Taxonomy (NCBI): domain Eukaryota; kingdom Metazoa; phylum Chordata; class Mammalia; order Rodentia; family Muridae; genus Montemys; species Montemys delectorum. The sequence continues at coordinate 3,022 of JADRCD010184290.1, forward strand.
TAAAAAAAAAAAAATGACCCTCATACTGTTGTTCTTGGACAGCAAATGAAGTGCTGATAAGGTTCAACTCTGTGTTCATACCTTCAGTGCCTCCATTGGCTGGTCTAAACCTAGCCATCTCTGTCAACTCATGAAAGAATGAATTCTTAGTGTATGGCATCGTTTTTCCTTGCTTTCCATTTTTATCTTTGACCATATCTCCAAGATTAGCTGGCCCTACTCTGTATGTTTCAGGTATCCCTCAATTTCACTCAGTCCCACCTGTAATCTGCTAGTGCCTTTCCCCACCTTTAATGTATCTCTTGGGAGGGGCCAATCAAAGGAGAAGAGGTGAGCAGCTGTGTTTGGAAGCCTGATAGATGTGGGTAAGATTTCTTTTCTTTTTTTTTTTAATTTTTTTATACTCCATATTTTATATCCCCCATCCACCCTCCAACTGTTCCAAATCCCATACTTCCTCCCCAGCCCATTGTCTCCACATGGATGTGTCCCCCACCCCCACCCCACCTTAGCTCTGAATTCTCTGGGGCCTCGAGTCTCTTGAGGGTTAGGTGCATCATCTCTGAATGAACACAGACCCAGAAGTCCTCTACTGTATGTGTGTTGGGGACATCATATCAGCTGGTGTAGGCTGTCTCTTTGGCGGTTCAGTGTTTGAGAGATCTCCGGGGTCCAGATTAATTGAGACTGCTGGTCCTCCTACAGGATCGCCTTTCTCCTCAGCTTCTTTCAGCCTTCCCTAGTTCACCAACAGGAGTCAGCTTCTTCTGTCCATTGGTTGGGTGCAAATATCTGCATCTGACTCCTTCAGCTGCTTGTTGGGTCTTTCGGAGGGCACTCATGATAGGTCCCTTTTTGTAAGCTGTCCTCGGCCTCAGTAATAGTGTCAGGCCTTGGGACCTCCCCTTGAGCTGGATCTCACTTTTGGCCTGTCGCTGGACTTTCTTTTCCTCAGGTGTCCTCACTTGGGCACTTCAGCTTGTTGAACTTTTTGAATTCTGTGGACTGTATCTTGGGTATTGTGTACTTTTTTCCCCCTAATATCCACTTATTAGTGAGTAAATACCATGCATGTCCTTTTGAGTCTGAGTTACCTGACTCAGGATGATATTTTCTAGTTCTATCCATTTGCCTGCAAAACTCAAGATGTCCTCATTCTTAATAGCTGAGTAGTATTCCATTGTGTAAATGAACCACATTTTCTGTATCCATTCTTCTGTCATGGGGCATCTAGGTTGTTTCCAGCTTCTGGCTATCACAAATAAGGCCACTATGAACATAGTGGAACACGTGCCCCTGTGGCATGGTGGGGGATCTTTTGGGTATATTCTCAAGAGTGGTATAGTTGTTAACTATTTACCAGTTGTGTGGCTCTGACACAATATTCTTTCTTCCTGAGCTTCACATTCCGTGCTTTTTAAAAGGACTGTAAGATCACTACCTCACAAGTGGTCACTAGTGTTCATCAGAAGGTAAATTAATGTGTCTAGACCCTCTGGGAAACCTCAAGAATATCCTGCTCAAACTGAAGTCTCCATTCTTCAAGGCTCAGTATGCTTCCTAACCTATCATTCCACTAATGATTCCGCATGTACAATCTGATGTCTGTTCATCAGCCCTATCCATTTTCATGTTTCATTTGTTTGTTGAGACAAAGTCTTACAATGTAGCAAAAGCTAGCCTAGAACTCAAGATATTCTGCCTCTACTTCTGAATCAGCATTCAGAATGTCAGATGTGGCTAGCAGCCTAATATACTAATAGAGATTTTAAGATAACTACATAGCAATAAACCATAGGCCTCTTCTGAAGACTACATAGGTTAGATACCCATGGAACTATCCATGACTAGCACTAATCCTTCAGAGTGTTAGATGTATGGCTGACTTACTGCAAACAATAGAAAACACATAAGGCACTTTTTGGGGAAATCACTATAGTATTAAGACATCTCTTTTTTTTATTTTTTGATCATGTATAGAAGAGACTCAAAAATGTAGGCAATTAGAAGTAAAGATAAGTTGCTTTATTTATTTTGGGACACCATTTATAGGTGTTTTGTTCTAGCCAATCATGGTAGCAGGACACACCTTCCCAGATGATTGGCATTCCCTGGTTCTCTGATTTGAATTCTGCCTATTCTCCAACAACTATATGATAAAGTGTAGTTTTTCAGGCTATGAAGTCTCTACTAATTTCAATCAATGCCCTACAAAATACTGAACCCTAAGAGTTTGTGCTCGGCTATAGATGATAGTTAAGGCTTGTTTACAGAGTTTTGCCTCTGTGAATTATGTTTTACTGAATACTAGCCTTCCCACCACTGACATTCCTCCTCTTAGTTTCCCTACTCCTTCCACATGTGTAAAGTCTTTATGCATCCTGTTCCAATGACTATTTAAGGAACTAAGAAAATGAGATAATAAATAAATGGGATGGTAACAAAACTTTCCCTCATTCTTCTCTCCCATTTTTCAAAGGCTTTAAAAGTCCTTTGGTGGCTGGGAGGATAGTTCATCAGATAAGTGCTTGATGTGTGATCATGAGGATCTAAAATGAATCCCCAGAACCAACACTAGGAAGAGTAGCATGTGTCTGTAACCCACAGTGAGATAAGAGGCAGAGACAGGAGAGTCCTGGAATCTCGTGGACTAGTTAGCTGCCATATGTAGTATTAGAGGAAAAGCATACAAGATTCCCTGTCTCAAACAAGGTGGAAGACAAAGACTGACCTCTGAGGTTGTTTCCTGTCCTCCACACATGTGCTGTGGAGCAGACACACCCGTACACATATCAGTGCATGCACATATACTCACACCACACACACACACACACGCACACCACAAATAGTCCTTTGGCTCTAAGCTGACATCTGACCTTTTTGGTTCAATTCACTAATATAGATAGAGTGGATATTATTATGTTAATTGACACAGCTAACTTTTCCCCTTCCGTTGTACGCAGTACAAGGTTATAAAGTACTGTGGCCATTTACATGGTTGATTGTCATGTTGACGTCCATTTTTCATGAAGCTTGCCATCCACTTTCCTGAGCACCTGTGAATCAGAGCTCAACGGATTCATCATTGAGCTCAGCCATCTGGTGATGGGCTATCATGGAAGCAGAAAGCAGGCAGCAAGACACATACAGATGTTGGCTACCCATCAGAAAACAGCTGCCAAAGGAGTGATCAGGCTGTGCATCTCAGCTACAGCACTGGGACGCCATGATCAGAAAACTATGCTCAGACCTCCTTTAACCATGTTGGAAAGGTATTGTGTTTTCCAACTGAGAAGTCAGGAGAGGAAATAAAGTAAACTTCGATTCAGCGGCTCAGCAATGTCACCTGGAAACAGCCCTACTCCATCTCTTCTCTCTCTCCTGGATTGGTCACTAATATAGTCGTACATTTATAACTGGCTGCTAGCGGTGGCTTATTTATGGCCTGCAAGAAAATGAGTCCTGGTGAATTACTTCTTGAGATGCATCAGCTGTGTTACCAGGGTCCCTTGGCAAATGTTTTTTTTTTTTCTCATACTGTTCTTTTTGCCTCAGCATGGGCTTGTGTTTATCAATATGCCATGCTTAGTGGCCAATGTGTTAGTTGACTCACACCAATCAGTTGCATCCATGGAGCCTGGAGAACCAGTCTCCTTCACTGCTCAGGACAGAAGTTCAGGACACTGTTAGCAAGTGAAAAGATGGAGTAGACAGGAGGCAACTAACACCATTGTTTCTCTTTTCAGTGACTACCTGGATGTAAGGGAATTAATGAATTCAGGAGTTCGTATTGAATTTTTCGTTTACTATATCTATTATCCCCCCCCCTTTTTTCCTACAGTTGTAGTTGGGCAGTTGGCTTTGAAACATGGTTTTCTTCTGCTCAGAAAATACTGTACTTTTCTTTCTGTGAGAACACAGACATGAATGATAAAGGTGGACAGAGGGAACAAAGATCAAAGTCATCCAGCAAGCTATCTCTTTCAGCTCGGGTTTTGTTTCAGAGCAGAAATAACCCGTCATGAAGCATATTCCTGAAAAGGATTTCACAACCTTTCCTTTAATTTCCCAATATAAAATTAGTTTCGGGGAACCAGAATCATCAGTGTTTTCTTCATCTATTCACGACTTAGCCCAATAAGACTCAGTGCTTACAGAGAGTGTTCATTGGCTTTTGTGCTTGCCTTTTACACTTGATGCCAGCTGTTTATTAGCAACTAATCAGTCACACAAAGCTAAGTGGAGCCTCCCAAGGAGATGGCTCAGCTGGGAAGCACACATGCTGCTCTTGCAGAGACCTGTGTGCAGTTCCCAGCATCCACGAGCAGCTGACAGCCACCCAGAACTCCAGTTTCTAGGGAATCCAGTGCCCTCTTCTGGCCTCTGCTGGTACCTGCACACCATTAATGCACATACACACCAGATAAATAAACCAGTCTTTGAAAAAAAAACAACTAAATGAAAGAACACACAATGAGCTCTGGTTTTCTGATGCTTTAGTGACCTTCTAGAAATGCTATCTTGTTTCATCTCTTAATCCCCCCTTCCTTCTCCCTCTTCTATGGACTGATTCTTCAGGATTGTCTGAAGCAGTCACAAAGAGCACACCACCCATTCCTAAATAGTGATCATCAGTACAGGTGTAGGAGATTTGTTCTTCCTTTAAAGTTACTGAAGTACCATCCCTATAGCTAAAAGAAACTTTGTTCATTTAGACCTTGAATTGAACCTAAATTAACAGACATTGTTCTATTGGTTTTGTTTTGTTTTGTTTTGTTTTTCAGTTTTCCTAGAGGAAATGCAGGTTTAGTATGGCAAGAGTTTATTCAAAAAGGATGACGACTAAAATATACCAACCGTACTGATGGAAGTACAGAAGCCATGAAGTCTAAGAATAAGCCCATACTTACACATTCCATGGCACACAGACCAGGCTGCCCCAGCAAACCACCTGAGAGTGTGATCACACAGGGACAGGGGGGAAATGGTAGTATTTAAGTGACCCCATTCTGTTCCCTATACCTGTTGATGGACTCACTTAAGGCCCACTACCTGTGGGCCTCATCCGACACTGCTTGGATGACCAAGAACCGGAAACTAGATAGCCCAGAGACCTAGGGTTAAGCTAAACACTACTAGTCTTTTAAAAATGTATCAATAAAATGACTCTTAATGATATTCTGCTATTCTTACAGATAATATTTAGATTTTATGGGACCTATTTTTCTCTTACTTGATTTTATGATCTAGACAATTATATTCACAAAAGAATTACAAAAAAGTATAATTTAGCCACACCCTAGCTGGTGGGGTGGGGTGCAAAGCCTCTCTTCTGAAAGGTCAGAGAAGGGCTGGTTGGTTTAAGAGTACTGGTGGGAAAATGTCCAGAGCACAGCAAGACTGGAGACAAGTGCTAGGAAGCACTGAAGCACCACAATGTTCTTATAACTGGCGCGGCACACAGAGCAAACGGGTACAGCGTGGCTGACTCGATGAAAGTGAGTGTACCACTGCCGTGTTTGGAGGCTGCTGGGCAAGGGTGGAGTGTGTGACTGAGCAAGTCCCCAGCCTATGTTTGCAGAAAAGAGACTGATAAGTCCTTATCTGTAAAATACCACAGGAATACAGGGAAAGAAGAGAGTCCTGCCTGTCTGTCTAGAGACTTAGGTCTAACACACCATCAGTAGCGTGACTTTGGACAAATAAATGAACAACTCTGAAAAATATTATCCCTGAAATTGTATCATTGATTGCTGTTGTGCTATGTGAGCAATTTCCATAAATAACTGCGATAATGCTTTGCGTTGTCTGTAAACCACATTTTCAATAATAAACTACTAAGGATGGCACTATAGACTTTGTGACTTGGTCCCAGTTTTGTCACCTTGTTCTTATCCTTTGGGTTATTGAAAGTAGATCCCACGATCTCAATTCTTGACCAAGAACATTCAGCCATGGTAGCCATTTGCCCCTGTCCAATGCAAGTTCTAACTGGGTGGTGGTATGCGATGTGATTTTTTAAAACCAAACCAAGCACAATGCTAACATACTGTTCTGTATGATGTATAAGACTTTCTGCAAGCAGTGAAATACCTACGTGAAAGTCCTATCTAGCTAAACTCCCTGGTTTAGACTTGTTAAACCGATGTTAGTGCGTAATAAGTTCCACTGTGCTCTTAGTGAGGTCTTCTCTTCCAGAAATAATAATTGGGGTAATTTCGATGACAGAGAAAATGAGACAGACAGGACACCTTGGCAGAATCTCATCATCTCCATAATCTTGCATTCTATTGTCTACACATAGAACAAAATTCCTCAATATGAAAAATGCAGATAAATGTAACAAGAACTAAATTAACGGAAAATAAATTAGAGTCCCTGGGAATACAATGGCTCTTGTCATTTCTATTATACACAGTGGCATGTTATAATGTCTATTTTAATGTCAATAGAATTTATAGTTTAAATATCCTGACGCCATTGTCAGAGTGTCCTCCAAGCTCAGATCCACGAATGTCTTTCAGCTCTGCTAAGTAAGGTAGAGAGCTACAAAGCCAGCGTTTGTCATGCTCTACAACCATTTCCATTGTAACAGTAGTTTCTTTACCACAATTTTATAACGGATGAGAATAATAGAGTTTCACTGCAGAGAGATAATAGCTACTTGCTTGATCAAATCATCTTTTATTCTTGTTTTTTCTTCTACAGGCTGTAATTGACCTTTCAATAGAAAATTTGCAAATATGCATTTTATGTATATGAATACATTTATATATGCCAAAGAGTTTTTAGGAAGAAAATATTTCATATATTCGTCTGTATAAGCATTAAGAGATAGGGCATGTTCAATTTCTTCTACTAATTGATTCTTGGCTGCTCTGCACCCTATGATCTATGCAAGCAAAATTGATGTAAATGTGACACCTGCTTGTCGATAATGGGGTCCCTGCCTGACTCTTGGCACTAGATAATGGAGAAGCCCTTGGTTATAGTCTTCCCATGTCGAACTTTGTGATTTCACACTTCATAATGCAAGAGTATTACTTTAAAATGCATTAAACTTCTAAAGATAGCAAATAGCCTTTTGGGGTAATACATTTTAAATAGACTCTGAATTCAGAATTTTTAAAAATGTTCATTTTGTTAGACATCATAATAGGTTTTATAGCACGTTGCATCCTGTTGCTGTCTGCTCTTTCCTAGGCTTTGCCTTCTTCTCCCGAGAATGCCCCTGTAGGTGCACACCTGGTCAGTTCACAATCTGAGCCTGGATTTCACTTTTAATAACAGGACTGTTCTTAATCCTTTTTCATTTTTAGAAGTCATCCCACTGTCAGTAGAACTGATTGGGTTTTGTTTAATGTGGAGAGGTCTTATAAATAGCTTTCCTGGCTAAAAATTGAATATAGAGATTTCAAAACAACACCCTCCAACATAGATTAAAGTTATCTTCTTTGTAATCTGTTTTATTAGACAAGATGACAGAACGTTCCAGCATAAATCATCACTCACACTAATACAATACATATTTTAATCTCCACAGAAGCATTGAGCTGTAGTGTACATGTGTCAAAGATGCTGACATTTAAAGGACAGATAATAAATGCATGAAACCTGAAAACACTTGGTTTTAAATTTTCATTAAATATGTATTTAGTTGAAATGCATTAATATTCTGCAACCAAGTTTAAGGACTTAATTATGAATTATCTACAATGATCAAAGTTATTTCGGTAACTGAGAACTGCTACCAGTTTCAAGTGCTAAGTGGAATAAAATGAGCATGGGCTTAATAGATTAATAAATTAAATAATCACAAATTGGCAGTTGCAGTCTATTCCTCAGTAACATCAAGATTTTATATCTTTATGAAAAGTTTCATAAAATTATAGTTATTCTTGTTACATTTATAAATCAGCTGGCCAAATTTTAAGTGATGCACAGTTAACTATATTTTGGAGGTTCAAAATATTTTAAACTTTCATTCATTTCATTTCTGGCAAATTATTATACAAAGTAAAAGAAGGGAATATTTGGAAAACTTGCCTTTTTGCTTTTGTCCCTCTTTATGTGGAAGTGTAAGCTGAATAAAGCCTTTCCTCTCTATCTTGCTTTTGGTCATAATATGTCTTAGTCGATATTTTATTGCTCTGATGAAATATGATCAAAAGTGATCTGAAGAGAAAGGCTTTATTCAGCTTACACTCCCACATCATAGTGTGTCACCAAAGGAAGTCAGGAGAGGAAGTCAAACAGGGCATGAATCTGGAGGCAGGAGCTGATGCAGACTCCGTGGAGAGGTACTGCGTATTGGCTTGCTCCTCAGGGCTTGCTCACTCTGCTTTCTTATAGAGCTCACAAACACCAGACCAGGAATGCACCACCCACAATGGGCTGAGTCATTCCTCATCAATCACTAATTAAGGAAATGCCTTACAGGCTTGCCTAGAACCCAGTCTTTTTTTTTTTTTTTTTTTTTTTTGCATAATAATATATTTTATTGCAATGTGGCTAGCATTTCAGTAATAACAAATCTGGTGGGAAGTAGAACCCAGTCTTATGGAGGCATTTTCTTAATTGAGATTTCTTCCTCTCAGATGATGTTAAGCTTGCACCAATTTGACATAAAACTATCCAACACAGATACCACAAAATATAGTCAGGTGGGATCCCTTATTAACCATTACTCATTAACATTCATTTCTTTCTTCTCACTTTAAAATATTAAAATATAAGTCCCTACGAGACGCCTGGGTTCTCTGGGTGGGTTACCTTCAGGAAGTGCAGAGAGCTCTCTCTCTCTCTCTCAGTAGGGAAAGATACGAATAGTCGATTGCAGAAGTCCCACCTTCCTGGGACTGGAATAACATCCCTATGACACCAACTTCATAAAAGCCGAAGTCAGATAGAGGACACGGCTAGGGAGGCGGCTTTTTAATTAAATCGCAACCTGATTAAGTTACTGTTCAGTCCTTAGTGAGGTTTTAACCAGGTTGAACTTTTGACATTTGTGACCCGCCTTTGGAAAGGAAAACAAGCACATCACCAATGGCTGCCTGGAAGATAATGTTACAGCGGTCTTCCTCATCTAATTTGTTATGCAACAAAGTCTCCAAGGATGAAGTACCTCAGCCTCCAAACCGGAATGCACGATGAAAGGATAAGCCAGTCTGGGCAGGAAAGATGCAGGCAAAGAGCCTTAAACGCTTCACATGTCCAACTTACCATCACTCTCAAATTCTCCTCATTGACTTGAACAAGAAAAGGAAAGACAATACTCAACTGGAATCCTAGCATAGGGCGCTTAGCTTCCTGACATACAAAGGCTCGCCTTTATGAATTGTGAATACTTGCTTAGCCCAAGGGCTAGAACATAAATACAACTGGATATAAGGGGACAAAAAGAATATAAAGCTACACCTGACCAATGTGCATCAAATTATAAAGGGAAAGGAGTAAAAAGGCAACCAAGGAGGAGGGCTGTGGCTTGAGGATGGGGAGTCTTGCAGATTTACAGCCATATTCCCTGGAGACAGAGGCAGAACCTCAACAGAGGATGGGCTCGGAAGAGACTTAGGCTCCTAGCTCCCTTTGATGCTTGGGGAGATTGCTGCTTGCCGATCTGCCTACATTTTCCGTTCCAGAGAAAATGAAAACTAGCACTCTGGCTTCTGCAGGGAAATTGAATGAGAAGTGGAGACTTGAGCAAGCTGGCCAGGCAGGACCTCCAGGGATGGACTTTCGTAGTTAGTTACTGCTTCAAGTTATTTTATGGCACCAAGTTGATTAAAAGAGCTTCCCTTTGGCGCCGCTGCAACTGGAGAAAGAAACACTAATTTCTGGAAGCCAGACTTGCTGCCCCTGCAAAAACAAGTGATAATGAATGTTCTGAGTGAAAACTAGGACGGACACGGGTTCCCCGGCAGAACCCAATCATGCACAAACAGTGCAACAGGAGTCATTGAAGCGTGGACTCCCTGTCCAAATCCAAGGAGGGGGAGGCAGAAATCAACCTATGTTCCTTGGATGGAAATCAAACCCTCATTCTTGCCGGCTTTCTCTGTTAATTTCATTTAGATGGCCCCCATGTTAACAGGCTTTCTGAAGGTATCCAGGCCAGTAACTCAGCCACTGAAGGGAGCCAGTGGGACTGACTGGGTAGAGATGCATGAGAGGAGGGGAGGATGCAGCCGTCCCCCAGGCGGTCTCAGAGCCAAGTGGCAAGTCTTGTGGAAGCCACTGGGAGGAATGCTGATTGTGACTAATAGTGGGGTAGCGATTAAATCTGTTCAGAGCCAGAAGACAGAGAAAGAAAAAGAGGAACTACAGCTCCATTTTTTCCCCCTGGAAATATCAACTCTTCACTGTCGTTAAATTCCAAGTGTGTCCACATTTCCAGATAAATGCACTCACTAGAGTATGGTGGAAAATGCCAGTCTAAGCAGCATCCAGATGTTTGCAAATGCTCGTAACAATGAAAATAAGGACACTGGTGGTTCCAGGACAATTAATTTACTCCGATACATAGTCCAGCTATCACATAAGGGCTTCTAGACTGTTGCACTTAACTTGGAACTCATGCTACCTATGGGATTATACTGGTTTCCTTTTTTACTTATTTTACGTCCAGTGTTCAAAGTAATAAGTCTACAGTTGGTTCTTCAGTCCATGCATCCCCTCTTAAAGACAGTTGTGCCATCCACATTTAGCTGAAGCCCACTTTGTTTGTTTTGCTTCTTCTCATCTGAGTATACATGATTGGGGGATGCTCAAGCTTTGCAGGTTTTGAGGATCTCTCTGCTTATGTAGAAGGGTCAGCTGCTTCCACTAGGACCTCAAAATACACATTCCACCTGTGAAGCTCCACACGAATCGTAAGGCTGAGTTCTTCCACCCTGGACCAAGTTTACCCCCACATAGAAAACCATGGAACACAGAACCAAGAAGGCATAGCCAAGACAGCTGTAGTTTGGCTTTAGTTTGGTTTTTATTATTTATTTTGCCTGTCTTTCTGGATATTCTCAAATTCAACCTTAGGAGACGCTCCAGAAATCCGAAATTCTCTTAGACTGTGAGAAACCTGGGGAGAGGAAAGGGGCACCAGTGATGCTGCTTAGGAAGTGTTTCAGTAAAAGTAAGGGAACCAATTTGTCACACTGCATGGCATTCAGAAGAACAAAGGCTTCCTAGATTAAAATGCAAAAGAAGGGAGCCGTGGGGAGGATGGAAAGTCCAGGAGCATGTTCAAGGTAAAGACGCCTGAGTTGGAAAAAAAAAAGGGATTTTGCTAGAGGGTAAAACAGAGAGATTTGTCTTTTTGTACATTTTAGTCATTAGCAGCCTGAGTTCCTTGAAGCCCTAGTTTATCATCTCTGGCTCCCTAACATCTTTCATGACATGTAGCACAGAATAGGTGCTCGGAGTACAGATTAGCACATCCACACACTTCAGCAGTCCCTGTCCTGATCCTGAGGTGACAGAAGGAGCCCTCTATACCAGTCCACACTGCAAGGATCACGGTGTTCTGCAGGCCAGTTCAGAAGCTTCACACAGATAGCATACTGCTAGGCAGGACGGAAGCTGGAAGGGATTGAGCTACGTGCTGGAAATAGAGAGGTAGTTCATGGGCCTTCTGGGTTTGCTTGTTAGTTGTTTTGTGTTTCATAAAGATATGCTCATACATGTTCATACATGTTCCCCCTCCTCCCATTAGTCCCTTTATCCCTCTGGACAGTTGTACGTCTACTATTATGTCATGACAGACATGATTTTATTTATCTCTATAAAACCTTTGGTTCACAAACAAGAGGAGGCATACTGGCTGTATTTTTCTTTCAGAGTGTGACTTCATTCACCTTTACCTGACATGTGGGTTATTTACGGAAGGGTTTAGAAAAGAGTGAGTTGTTAATGGGACTGTCTACAACTCACGAAGTCAGAAGCAGCTGGCCCTTGCTGAGCACAAAGAGAGAAAGATCATTGTAAGGTTACAACATCGTATAATCATTCCGAGCAAACTTACATGTAGAAGATGTAGCCACCAGAAGACAAGAGAAAGGGGAGCTATTCCCAAATCAAGACAAGTGTCTTACAGGCTCCATTTGCCAAGGCCGGAGATGCACCTAGACATGACGCTGGAAGGACGTCCTGATTTCTGTCACATTGATCACCTTCTCTCTCTCACCAAAATTTTCATTCTAAAATGCAATTCATAATTTACCATTCTCGTGTTAATATGCACAGGTAATGAGAGAATAGAAACTGTGTATTGCTTATACATAGCCTGAAATAATAGCCATCCATCATATTGTATCTGCTACCTATTTTAGTAAAATTTTATTGAAACACAGCAGTGCTTGTTAATGTATTGTTTATGGACACTTTCATGGCTCAACAGCAGAGCTAAGTAGTTGTGTCAGATACATGTGATCTACAAATCTGAAAATATTTTATCTGGCTTTTTATAATAAAAGATGGATGACTATTTCTCTAAGAAAAAACTCTTGGGTTTTTTTTTTAGAGGTTGAACAAATGGTGTGATGCATGCCTTTACACATATGAGTAAGTCACACACACACACACACACACACACACACACACACACGCACGCGCCTAAGTCTATTATAATAGGTAAGCTGGCAGACATCTTAACCAGGCCAAAGGGAACAGCACATCCAGGAGAAAAGACTTCAGTTGCATCGAGTCATGGAGCTATCACCAAGCCCTTTTCCTCAAAAACGATCTGCTAGAAGCTGCCAATACCTATCTGTCTATAAGGAAGACACCTGAGTCCTGAGCAAATGCTTGAATGGGATAAGAGGGTATGGTGGTTTAAATTATTAATGTCCCCTTAGACTCGGGGACATTACTTGAAGACTTGGTCCCCTATTAGCGGTAGTGTCTGAGGAGGTTTAGGAGGGGGTAGCCTTGCTGGAGGAATTAGGCCACAGTGGGACAAATTTTAGAGCTTATAGCTTCACCCCACCTCGACTTTGGTCTCTCTTACTTCATGTCTGTGACGAAAGGTTTCCTCTCATCTTCTTGCTCCCACTTGCCATTTGCTGCTGTTCTTCCCCTGCTATGATGGACACATATCCCTCTGTAACAGTGAGCGAGCGAGCGAGGGGGAATAAACTCTTCCCCTACGCTGGTTCTCCTGGCGGTGTTTTATCCCAGCAGCAGAAAAAGGAACTAACCTCCTTAGCCAACAGTGAGAGGAATTTTGTCTCGATGAGGAACATTCTTTGACTCCACTCTGTGCTGATCAAGTAGGTGCCAGGATTTATTCAGCTATTTCTACTACATTTTCAAGGGATGAAAGGTCCCAGAGAAGAAACCAAGCTCATGAAGAATGGAACTGGAAATCACTGTTTGACCCCACAAAGAGAAAACTCAGTGGAACTCGCAAGTTGCATTCAAATTTTTGAAGAGCTTTTTATACAACAGAGTTCTTCAGTATAATCAGGTCCAATATGAAGAGGTGTTCATGATTAGGGGCTGTAAATAGGAAGTCTTTGGTCTCCAGGGAATACTGACATGTTAAACTGAAGGTTCAAGTATCCATAGGATAGTTAGTTGTGTTGGCAACTTCAAGCATTCTTTCAAATTCCACAATATTTGATGTTGTGAATAAATAATCTCTAAATTTGTTCTCTGAGTTCTTTCATTCTACCTCATGATGGTGTGAAGGCATAGAAGTGGGTTCCCACTTTCAGAAATATACATCCTTTAAGATGTGCCCGAGCTAGCCTGCCTCACGATGGAGCTTGTTCCGTAGCTGGGATTCTGAGTAGAGCATTTGCTTAATTTCTTTTCCTGGTCTAACTAAATTGAGATTTAAAACAAATGATCATTTCAAAAAGCACCGGTTTTGACCCTATAGCTGAAAGTCTTAGGCAAAGTGAAGGGTACTGTGAGTGAACTCTGGAAAGCCTATGCACTTTCTGTCACTTCCTCCTTCTGTCCAGAGTAAACCTTTAGCAGTCTTCTATTGACAGTGGCGATGTTACTGAGATCTGTGCTGCACAGGAATATGCTTTCAGTGGCGGATCCTTAATCTTTCATTACCACCCTGATTACCAACTACTGTAATAGCCTATTCCACTGCTAGCCTCTTATTGCTTTTCATTTATGCTAATAGAAAAAGCTATAGTTACATATGATTTTAGTCTTGAGAAAAATGACAAGAAATGAATAAATCATGCATTACTGTAGGTTTGCAGGCAGGATACAAGATTACTAAATTATGCACTGTGTAAAAGAGGGAGCTAGAAAGAAATCAATCTTGGACTAAGCTTGAGTGATCCATACAATGCAATTCTAATGGATGGGTGAGGGACTCTCTGTTCGAGAGTTCTCATAACCTAGTTAGCTTGGTAATTAGGACACAGGGACAACCAAAAGGGAAAAAAAAATAAGAGGGTTGAACAGCAGCCAGGCAAATTTTAGAATAATGAAGAAATATCAAATAAGGTAAATCAATGGAGTGCGAGAATACAAAGGGGAAATGAAAAACATTCAAAGATAAATTAATGGAGGCCCCAGGGTTATGCAAGCAATTTACTATAAATACACCAGGAAAGGGGAGACAGATGTAAGGGGATGAGGAAGTTCAAAATGGGTAGTGCACTATTACAAGAAAGAAGTGGCTTGAAGACAAGCAATGCAGAGGTCGGCAAAGAAGAAAGAAAAGCATTTAAGAAAACACAAATGAAGACAGCCTTTTTTTTTTTTTTTTTGACAAGATGCTTCTTTTAGGAAAATTTTTACAATCTCAATGCATGGCAGGATATTTATAAAATCCACAGAAAGCAAATCTCATTGACCTCATTTTCAATTAGGGAAATTGGACTTTGAACTTCTCCTAAAGTTACTGAAAACAAGAGGAATTGATCTTTCAGCCACATAAGTAGAGTTTGAGACAATCCACCCATTTGAGAGGCAGAAAAGTCATGATTCTATTAATTTTTTGAATTAACCTATAAAAATGTAAAGCGCAGTAATCTTGTGTGTATAGCTCAATTAACTTTTATGTGTGAAGACATTTCTGTAGCGCCCATTAAGAGCAATGTAGGGAAGGCTTCCAAGCTCCTCGAGGTTCCCGTGTGCCTCTCCATGCTCAACATGTAAAGACAACCACAATTAGAAGTCGAACACTATCGGTTACTTTTGCTCATCTGTGAGTCTGAACCTGGATTTGGTCGTGGGCTGTACTTCTGCACGTCCTACTTGGTGGCGGTCACTCTTGGTGGTGGTCAGTTGTGGAAACATGCCATTAACTGCTCTCTTCTTTGTGGGCGTTTGCATTGTTGTTAGTCTCTCTGGGAATGCATGCACACTCCTCTCTCTGATAGACATTTATGAACATAATCACTGTGCAGAGCTGTGTGTTGAGCATCTTTAACACAGCTGTACATATTACAATTTCACTTCCAGTAGTGGTGTTAAGAGCCCTGTCTGGCTCACAGCCTTTCTAGCACTTACTGGAACTGGTCTTTTTTTTGTTTGAATCGTTTTGATGACTAACTTGTATATTCTCTTTGTACCTTTAATTTGATTCTTCTCAGTGAGCAATAATCTTAAGCACTATTTATTCTAAACACTATTTTTTCCAATGCTTACTGCCCACACACATTCCCTATTATGAAGTGAGGTACAGAGCTCATTTCTCATTTCTCAGTTGCTCTTTGGTTCATTTTGATTGCGAGGAGATCATTGTACATGATGGACACCTACGCCGGTCTTTTTGATACATTGTGCATGTGTGGTTCTTCTACGGGTCAAGAGTTCATTCTCTAGACAAAATAAAGTTATTATAATCTTTTAGTTTTGAAATTTAGTAAGTCTCTTCAAATAAGTCCTAAGTAGATGATTAAGTTAATCAGGACACGAGAAGATGCATCGTGAGCCTTAGAGTAGCACGACTGGTACTGTTTGGAGAATGACACAGAGCCATTAGCTCGAGTTCTTCATCTGATGTTATGGGAGTGTCTTTCTGTGACTATAAAGGAAAGCAAGCAACCAGACTATGGAGAGAAATGTTCCCTTCAGGGAGAAAGAAGAGGACCCATACATGAAGTAGAACAGGTATCTGTATGCACGCTCCAAAGGAGCCATTTGCTAACTCCACCTCTCATGTGACAACACACTTGGCAAATTAATACCCTTTCCGCTGTTGCTTACAACCTTCTTTTAAAAGAGATACCAGTCCACCATGATCCTAGTTTTGTGATGCCTGGTCTATTCCCTATAACATGTCAAGACTGTTGTTCAGAATTCCACATTCTGTGCTATACATTGTCTCTTCAGCTATGCATTCTCTTCCTATTAAGTTATTGCCAAGCAAAGGTGATTTATTAAGATGAGAAGCAGACATTGCTAAAACAGGAAGAAAGGCAAAAAAGAAATAAGTGTTTCCTCAGAACCCACAGAGGAAAGCAGATGTCAGCAGAAACAGATGTATGCTTCTCTGGGGCCAACGAAAGAATGCTTAATGCAATCAGAATCCTGGTAACTCAGAAAATAGAAATCTAAAACTTTGCAGAACTCCTTCTCATGGTGCTATGCATCCTAAGTGCTGCCCCGTGGAGCACCAGCTCCAGTGACGATTGCGGAGAGCAGGGGGTGACGATGGAGTGAGTATGGAAGCTGTACACGGTGTGTTTAGAATTAGAGACCCATACAGAGGATTGGCATATAGGAAGAAGAATACTGCCAAAGAATCCACTCTGCATCCTATTTAGCTCAATCAGCTAAATAGCTAATGTCTGGTCTTTCAATCAGCTAAATAGCTAATGTCTGCTTAAGACCCTCATGCACCATGAAGAATAATTCGTTCACTCACCTTCAAAAACTCAGCACCAAAGAGAACATGGGCAAAGTGCTAGGGAAGCCATCTTTAGAACGGTGCCTAAGTGGAAAGACTGTTAGCAGAAACTGCTAAGACAATTCTTTCTTTCCAAACACCAGTATGGGGACAACTAATCCTAAATACTGTAAAGCATCTATATATTACCTACCAATGTAGAGGTATGAGGAGAATAATTATTTTTAAAAAGGTTAACACACCAATCATGGTAGTTTTTAAGAATATGCTTGAACAATTTTTCAGCCATTCTTAAACAATAATTGACAAGAACAGAGCTAAAATTAGTTAGGAACCATCAAAGGAATGCCAGACATTGCTATTTCAGAGACATGCCACAATCTGCCAATCTAGCATATTCTCAAGATAAACAATAGATATGGTGGCCTGAGAGTGGCAAAATAGATACCAGATCATACATTGTTTGGACTAAATATTAATCTTTATGTTGCAATGTTATAATGTTAGCTCTTTCAACTTCAAATGCAAAAATAATTGTATAAAATGGTCACTCATAATTTCCAAAGGCAACATAATCACAATAACAGAAGATGTATAAAGACAACTCATTCATTTTCTCTGCATTACTTTTTCTGTACCACGAATCCTGTGATGTTCTGCCCATCAGTTCATGTTCCCCTGGTGTCTTAATTAGTTCGAGCCATTCTCTTTCATAGCATTTGGTCATTTTATCTCATTTGTCAATAAGTTTTCAACTATGGAGGTAAAGTAATGCAAATTATGATAAATCTATTGAACAAAAGTGATGTGATTGCACTAGTGGTAGACAACCCATTTTGTGAAAGGAGAAACAATGATTTAAATGATATTTTGAAGTGCCTGTACATGGTAGAAAACCGCGAGGATCCTCACTGGGCTCTCATGAGACAGTGGAGCTTGTTTTTCTTTCCTTTGAATATTCAAAATTTTCTACATTTACTTTAATGGGATGTACTTTTTCATATTAAAAATGCAAATCATGGAAGTAATTCTTCTCTTTTTTTAAAAGACCACGGTACCCATAACCTCTCTTGAGATAAAATTGAGGTTTTGGTTTCATTCCCAACATCGTTGAACAGCAAGTCTCAGAGTCCCACTGTTTCTGTTCATCCTCCTGTTCCACTCCACCCAAGCCTGACTTGGTTTCTGCAGCCAGCTGGGAGGTGGGAGAGGATTGGATGATGAATCTAAATTATTGAATGGTGTGAGTTCTCCTGCCCTGTTCGAAGGCCTATGAAACATCAGCTTCCAATTCTTACAAATGCTTCCAATTCTTACACAAAAGCTTTATGTCTGTCTCTGATCACCTTGCTTCTATGGGGACCCCTCTCCTTCTGGGGGTCCTGATCATGTTTCTATCATCTATGGAGTCTTGACATGCTGGAGACCAGGACCAGCCTCGGCCTAGGGTGGAGTCTGGAGAAGGGTGGATGCAAGAGCATTGAAGGGAAGGGAGGATCACACATGGGACATCCTTCGCTTCATGAGAGATGGAACTGTAAGAAGCATTTAAGTATAGCTAAGAGTGTGCAGCAAGTATCTGTCAAGAGCAGTGAAGGCTCAGTCCAGATTGTTCAAGCACTGAAACTTTGTTGAACAGTGTCCTCAGGATGCTTGGCATCACCGTTGACCTTCCTTCATGTCTTTGTAACTTCACAAACATTCTGAAGCTAACCAGAGGTCTACCATTTACATTTTCACAAAATGTTCCTTGCTTGTATGCCTGCTGAAAGTGTTCTTATCTGCGCACATCCCACACTCTGTAAATATTCCTAGCAAGCTCCCTCACCACCCCAACCCCATCTGCATGTCCTCCTTTGGGCCTTGATGGCCTTTACTTTGAGATCACTAGATGGGAAATTCAGTGTTAAGAAGGTCTTGACTCATCCAGACTCACATAAGTCTTTAGTATGAGGAGTGATGTCTCAGGCTCCAGACCTCAGCTATTCCTGACTCCGCAGTTTCTTTGTATTCAATGAATTACCATTGGTGTCTGGGTTTATGTTGGGGGGGGGGGGCATTGTTGTTGTTGTTATTTTTAATTCAGTTCAAATTTTATCTAGAATGTAGACCTCCAAAGGTTTGATAAAAAGTCATATGAATTCTAATTACAGCCCATTCACTGAAAATAAATGGAAAATTAATTTAACTGCTGTTTGCAACCTCTTTGGCAGATTTTTCTCTAAAAATGGCGATTTCTGCAGTTAGCTGAGAAAACACAATGGGAAGAAGCCTTCCCTCAAGATTAATGTCACTAGGAAGTGTTCCCTTCTCTTTAACTTCTAACTAGGTGACCACTTTGGGGGTAAAATATTATCATAAACATGGAAAGTATGATTAGAAAATAAGACCATTTCCTTGAAGACATATTTAAAACAACATATCATATTGTTACTGGGATCAAAAGAGAAAGAGTGAACAACTTTGAGTCTTTATCATCCTAAGAGAAAAGGCAGGCTGGTAAACCACCACGTAATGATTTAATTTGTTCTGGGCCTATGGATTGAGCAAGAGTTAGAAGAGGCAGACAGGAAGCAGTGGACATCACAGGATGCCTGTGACACGCTCAATGTGAATGTTAGAAGAGAAGAGTGTGATACTGCAGCTGTCCTACCACAGAATTGTTTTTGTTTTGCTTTGCTTTTCTAGTGGGCTTTGTGGCTGTTGTTGTTTTGTTTGTTGGTGGTGATGTTGTTCAAGACAATGGGAACCATGATGGGCTTTACACAGATGAACTCATGGCTGGCGTTATAAATAGATGTGATTTGCTGGCTTCCCCTAGTGCCAAATTGTTCTACCTCCTTAGGATGCATGTCCTCTGGTGTGAGGCTTTACCACAAGTTTGGATAATACTCCCCTGATCTGATAAAGAGGCTGTTTAGTGCTGTCCATTTATATTTGATACCCTACTTCAAATACAGCTATTTGATCAACTGAAAGCAGCAAGTAAAGCCACAATAAATGTATTTTGTGCTTAAGTAGATAATGAAAATAGCAGGGCAAACAAGATCAATGAATTAAACCACTATTTGGAGACATCCTTACCATAATAAAATGCAAGATGTTTGGAGTGAGCCCTGTACAGAGGGAATAACTGTCCAATGTTTATATAATCATGTTTATTTGTCCAAAATAATTTTATTTCCTTGCTGCTGGGTAGAGAGCTTTCCTTCAAAAAAGAGTAATCTACTGGAAATGAAGTTGATCAATAGGCAATTCCAATGTTGTCTGAGGTTTTTTTTAATTAAAAGAAATCTACAAATAAGTAGAGACAAGTCAGTAAGGTAGAAAAAAAATACCCTTATTCCAATGTCGTATCATCTACATCTTCTTCGTTGGAGAAGCAAGGCAATCAGGATGAAGGGGGGGTGGAGTGGAATGAGAAGGAATGGAAGGTAGACTAGGAACCTGTAATTTATTATAACAGTGGTTCCCAATTCCCAGCATCAGAACTTATTAAATACAGATTAAAGAGCCCACCCCCAGGTTCTATTCAGTAGAACTTAGCTAGAACGTAAGAGTCACTGCATTAGAAGACTGTTGAGTTTATCTTTCCTGTGTTCTCCTTATTACTATACCATTCCTAATAGCCCACTGAAGAAGAGACCCCCAAACCCTGAATATAAAATTCATCATTCATGATGAACAAATTGGATGTAACAATTGTTAGAAAGGTGAATATGTTGTTTAATCTCTATCAATAATCAAAATGCAGAGTTAAAAATGATTTGAAACATTAACTTTCTTAAACTCTTGCCTTCCAAGAAAGATAATAAGCCCCAACAGATATTTACTGGTGTCTCCAGAGAGGAAAAATATGCATTTGTCTCTGAACTAGGAGGAGCTATCTTTGTACTGTGCCATCTGGCTTTTGCAAATTTAATTCTAGATTCATTTAAAAATTAGCTACCTCATAAAAGTAAGAGAATTTCTGGAGTATATATGAACAATTTGAATGTATTGAGAAGGAAAATAGCTACATCTAGACAGCGCTGAGTGCCTGGTGTTAGACTTTCCGTACATGAATCCCATCTAACCTCTGTCCAGTTCATTGGAAGAGCAATGCTGGCTCATTTTCCTGGTGTGGAATGAGGGTTAGAGAGTTAGCATGGCTTATGTCAACTCATGCAGGAAATATGTGACATCAAAAACACAAGCAGAAGTTCCCAGTCAATGCGGATTCTACGCTAGGGTCAGCTTTTCTTTTGCTTAAGAGTATATAATTAAGGAGTTTGGTTTGTCGCCACCTAACACATGGCCAACAGATGACAAGCAGTCTCCACTCACTGACACAGAGATATAAAGGAAAAAAACAAACTTCATCTCAACTGCATCATGTAAAACCTTCTGCCTCTGTTACAAAATCAAAGACTGGCTCACAGGAGGGCCATCTTACAGCACTCCGTGTGCTAGGACTATCCAAGAGCCGACGGGTCTTCCAGGATACCTCACAGGCATCAGGAGCTGCCAGATGGTTCCAGAGGTTGGTGCTACATGAGAGCTATGGATCTGCACTTTGTTCCTGAGTTTTGCTGTGTGTGAATCAGAACTTGAGGCCGTCTATAAAGATAACATGTTCACTCTCTGTTTTAAAACTGTAAAAATTAGCATGTCCAACCTTTTGTTGGTATAACAGAACTTATTTCATGCTCAAGATGTGCAATCAACTTTTTCAAAATTGCTTTTGAAGTGTGCAAGCCAATGGCACTAATTTTATTCATAATTTAGTGTAGTTCTCACTGCTGCCAAGTTCTGAGATTTTCCCTGAACCAGCTACAAGCTCTACAACCCACAACCCACTAAGTGATGTTTCCCCTTCCCACCCACCGCCCACAGCCACTGTTGTCTTTATTCCATGTTCTCTCTCCTGACTTACCTATTCTGAGAACTTTATATAAATGGAAATGATATTTCTCTCATTTGCTCTGTTTCACTTAGCAAAATATCATCAAGATCCATCCATGTCGGACAATGTCTAAGAACTTTATTTCTCATGGAAACTAAACAATATTCCCTTTGATACACACCACAGTTGTTTCCTATTTCTACGAAGGTTAGAACACAAATGTCTGTTAAATTCGAGCTTTCAGCTGGGGCATATACTTAGGAGTAAAACTGCTCGAGCATGTGGTTAACATCTTGAAGAAGCACAGATTGTTTTTCACCATGGCTGGGCCATTCATTTTACACACTTGCCAGAGATATAAAAGGCTAAGTATTCTTGCCCTTGCCAGCGCTTATTTCCCAGCTTCTATTATAGCCACTGCAATGGATCCACACACACTTTCAACCTGCTAAGATGTAGATTCCAAAGCAAGTGGGAGAGCAACATATGCCATGTCTGGTATCTTAGCTGGAAATCTGAAGCGAGTAGTTCTTCTTGAACCAAGACAAAGAGTAGGAACAGGGCTAGAGAATGTTGCAGTGTGTGTGGACATCATCCGTCACAGTGGGAGCCATAACGGGGCTATCATCATACCCCAGCATGAAGTTCAGCTCTGAAGTCAAAGCAACAATAAAATTATATGGGTTTAAAGGAGTGGATAGATGGACTCACCAGTGTAAACTGGAGCTAGCTTAAATGTGTTCACCATATGGAAGAAGGAAAAATGCTTTTCAGGAAAGAAAAGGCCCATTTCTAGAAACTCTTTAGGGAAAAACACTGTTTGATATCAAGAGCACTGCACCCATGTCGTCTGTCTCACAAGCTGTAGATCTGGAAATGACTTTCTGTTGTCTCTCTCAAATGACTAGACCATTCCTTCTACTATAACTTAATTCTACATTTTACTGCTCATCACTTACTCATTACTAACCTAGGACCCACCCTTACCTATTGTTTCAGCTATAAACATAAAGTTAAAGACTCATCAAAAAATAATAAAATATTTGTTAAAAATATATGTGCACGTAATAAGCCTTCCAGTAGAGATGGATGCTACATAGACCCAGCAGATTTTTGGCTCTTTTTGATTTTGAGACTGTCTGGTGTTGCCCAGGTTAGCTCCAGATTTGCCAAGCTGACAAAGTTGTCCTTGAACTCTTAATATCCCCTCTTTGTCCCCATAGTATTAGGACTTCTGATAATGCACCATGGTTCGCAGCATAGCTCAGGAATCTTAGTCCAAGGCCATGGGAAGAGGAGGCAGCTACCATAGAATTCTGTCTATGACTCTCCTTGCACCATACAGAAGCAGTAATGATGAGTTCTTCTCTTGGCATTTTTCCTCCCTTTCCTTTCGAGGTCTACCCCCCCCCCCCCAGCCTGTGTCAACCTGTGTCAACAGTCTTATCGAGTCTCCTTGACCCATCCTTTCAAAGTACTTTATTCTCTTCCTAAGTTTGTTCTATGGAATCTTCCACATGACCAGGAACACAAGCAAGTTCACAGCAAAGCACAACGGACTCTTTGTGGGCTGATATTTGGCACTTGGAGTAGCTCAGTAGTTCAGTGGTAGAGTGAGCATCACACTAGAGAATGGGGCCCGGCTTTATCTTCTGCGTTGACGACACTACCACGTTTCTGGTGTCAGCAGGTCAGTAGAGGCTAGTGTACTGGCCTAAAGTCCTTAAAGCACGTTAGCCACTGTCATGGATATTTTCAAGGGTTATATTGGTTTGTATGCCTTGTACTGGCTGATTTTGTGTGTCAAGTTGACATAAGCTAGAGTCACTGGAGAGAAAGGAGCCTCCCTTGAGGAAATGCCTCCATGAGATCCAGCTGTAGGGCATTTTCTCAATTAGTGATCAGTGGGGGAGCTCCTAGCCTATTGTGAGTCGTGCCATCCCTGGGCTGGCAATCCTGGGTTCTATAAGAAAGCAAGCTGAGCAAGCCAGTAAGTAGCATCCCTCCATGGTCTCTACAGCAGCTTCTGCCTCCAGGTTCCAGCCCTTTTTGTTTTCCTGTCCTGACTTTTTCCAACAATGGACTGCTCTAGAAGTATGAGCTTGGTGGCCTTCTCCTCCCCAACTTGCGCCTTGGTCATGGTGTTTTCGTCACAGCCACACAAACCCTAAGAGATGCCTTGCTGTTTTCAGAGACTTACAGCTTTGGTAAAACCTGAGTTGATTTAAAGAAATAGTGTTCTTTTTGAGCAAGCTTTGGAAAACCTACCTCCTAATAGAATTCTATATAGTCAAGATTCTGCCCCACCTCCTAGCCACTGCTCAAATAGCAGATTCCAAGCAGAGAGTAAATAGGCTGAGGCACATCTCTAAAGCATCCGAAGCATTCCTATAGAGAGGAGAATTGGAGTTTCATAGCAGCTGTACTTTCCCCATCTGTGTAAGCACCTCATTCTTTTGTTTTAGAATTTTATTTATTTT
Source organism: Montemys delectorum (assembly GCA_019843815.1). Lineage (NCBI taxonomy): Eukaryota > Metazoa > Chordata > Mammalia > Rodentia > Muridae > Montemys > Montemys delectorum. Next base: position 27,212 of record JADRCD010184290.1, read on the forward strand.
TCCTTATCTGCATTCAGTAGAAGCCAGGGAGGCCATCAGATCCTGCTGGAACTGGGGTTACTGATGACTGTGCTGCCTGCAGTGTAGGTTCTGGGAATGGAAATGAGCCCTTTGAAAAGGTAGCAAATCCTCCCCTCTGAGGCTGCCTCTCCAGGCTCATTCTGAGGAGATAGACTGTTTGAAGGAAAAGGCAAGGTTTTGGTGTTTTATGGGTTGGTCTCTGGCTGTCCTGCTTACAGATCTTGTCTTGGAACAGCAGCATGAGAGAACCCAGGGTTCTCTCTCAGCTCATTTCAGAATAAAGCTGAAAAGAGAGAGGGAGGGCGTCCAGCCACTAGGGCATTTGCAGCCTCCCTCAGAAGGTGGCTTGAACATAAAGAACATAAAAACCTGAGGAGGAAAAGAGAGGAGGCTCAGCAGGTTGGAACACTGTAGCTCTTCCAGAAGATCTGGATTTTATGACGAACATCCACATGGCCGCTCACAACTGCCTATCACTTCAATTCCTGGAAATCTGACTCCCTCTTCTGACCTCTGAAGCCACCAGGCACACTCGTGGTGCATGTACATACATGCAGCAAAACACAAAGGCACATAAAATAAATAAATAAATCTAAAAATGATTTTAAAGAGAAAGCCGAAGTAGGCTTCCACTCAGCCGTAAGCTGCCCTAAAATGAGAATCACAACTTCCAGAGCTTGACTGGCCACGCTTTATCAACCGTGTGGATCAAAGCAAAAATTATAGATTCAAATTCCTGGCAGAGGAAAGAAAATGGAAACAGAATATTGAGGCAGGAGGGAGGAGGGCACATAACCTAGCTAGTTTGGTGTGTTTTTGTTTTTTCTTTTAGCATAAAGCATTGTGACTCTTACTAAACCTCAACCAACATGCCCCCCCCCATTTTTTTTTCTAAAATATTGTTACTTGCTTATACAGGTTTTAATTTTTAAAATATGGTATCCTACCCACCCCTTAGTCTTTTATATTAATTCAGATCTAAGAATTAAGCATAATATATTCAATTGGCATATACTGAGCCTTGCCCCTGTTACCTGTTAAAGCCTTACAGAGCTTAGGATTCAGCAGAGAAATGTCTTAGTTACTTACATCCCTTATTGCTATGGCAAAACGGCTGACAAGAAGTCGCTTATGGGACCAAGGTTTTTTTAACTCCCAGCCGGTCATGGTGGGCAGGCTGTAGCAGCAGGAGCATGAGACAGCTGGCTACACTGTAGCTGAAGTCAGGAGTGAGACAGCTGGCTACACTGTAGCTGAAGTCAGGAGTGAGACAGCTGGCTACACTGGAGCTGAAGTCAGGAGCAGAGGTGAACGCTATGCCCAGCCTACTTCTTTGCATTTGGCCTGGGATTCCAGGTAGGGCATCACTTCTCTCTACAGTTATGCATTTGAGCAACTACCTCAGAGATATGCCTAGAGGTTTGTCTTAGGTAGCTCTAGATCTTATGACATTGACAATAGCAACCACTGGGAGAGGAGGACAAAACATAAGAAAACTTTAGAGAAATATTTGGAGCCATATATGCAAATCTATAATAAGCTATAATATGCATTAAAATACTATATATTATACCTTATATTATATACCTGTAATATACTTTAACATTCTGTTATAATAACATTATGTTGTATATTGTAGTTCATTATATAATTATATACTTACATATGTGTGGTTTTATGTATTGTATTATATATACTTTTCAAAAACAAAACACGGGAAACTTATTTGTGCCTTACCACATAATTTTGGGTAAGATTCCTATGTCTGAGGAATGTCTAGGCCCAACCTTGACCTGTGTCTGTGCCATTTTATGGGGCACATTACCTCTGCTGAGCCCAGTAATTGCTCCAGCCACAATGTAGATTGGGCCCCAGACAGTGTGAGGAGAGAAGTGATATGCCAGTTAACAGGGTGAGAAATGAATGCAAATGAATTCTCCACCCTCCCAGAAGCCACCGCTCCCACTTTCTGCCCTTCTTCATCCCCCAGCCAGTTCTCAGAGAAAAAGATGAATATCAGCAATGATGTTCACTTCATGTCTCAGTGACCTAGAAAGGAAAGTGTGCAGCAAGGCATGGCGCTGTGCTAATGATGCTGAGCCTGAAAGCAAGAGGTGAGGAGG
>JADRCD010184291.1:3170-21054 GCA_019843815.1 Montemys delectorum
TGAAAGTCTACCAGGCTCACTGTACATGGAAGTGGCTGATGTATGAAGGTCTAGAAACTGAAGGCAGAAATCTCACAAGGGCGCTGGGGATGTATTTCAGTTGGCAGAATGCTTGCCCAAAATACACAAAGTCCTGAATTTCAGGCCTATCGTTTCTTAAGCAAAGGATGGCAATACAAGTCTGTAATCCCAGGGGCTAGAGAGATGGCTCAGCGGTTAAGAGTACTAGCTACTCTTCTGGAGGTCCTGAGTTCAATTCCCAGCAACCACATGGTAGCTCACAACCATCTGTAATGGGATCTGACACCCTTTTCTGGTGTGTCTGAAGACGACTATGGTATATATATATGTATATATGTGTATATGTATATACACATATGTATATATGTGTATAATTCTATATATGTGTGTATAATTATATATATATATAAATTATTTTTATATATATAATATATATAAATTATGTGTGTATATATGCACATTATATATATAAAATAAGTAATTCCTTGTGGAATTACTATGGTCTATATGGTATTCCTTATGGTATTAGCTATGGTATATACCATAAGGTATGTGTGTGTATACATATATGTACATTTATATATATATATATATATATATATATATATATATATATATATATAGTGATTCCTTTAAAAAAAAAAAAAGCCTGTAATCCCACAGTGGAGGCAGGGGAATCAGAAATTCAAGATCATCCTCAGGTGTATGGTAAATGTGAAGCCAACCTGGAAGGCCTACTGAGATGGAGAATTCAGAACGAGTACACTGATGAAGAGTATCCTCCCGAGACCCCTGAATCCCAGATGGAACCCTCCTTTGGACATAGAGGTTGTAGACACGAAGTTAGCTAAGGCAAAGTCATACTGGATCACCATGGACCCTAATCCTCATAATAAAAGCAAATAGACAGATGAAGACATTGGTAGGACACCCTGTGAAGACAGAGGCAGAGATTAAACTGGGACCTCTCTGTGCTGGGAATCACCGGCAACCACCAAAAGCTAGAGGTAGTCAACTTTGATGATCTCCAGAGCTGGAGAGGTGGGTTATACATATGTTAACGTCTAGCATCCAGAGATATGAGAGGAAAACATATATTGTCTAAGCATGTCACACTTTATTACAGCAGCCCCAGAACAGTAATTCATGGAGCATCTTACTCTCTCAAAGTAGATAAGGACAAAGAGTGTGAAAAATCCTCTACCTACCATGCCAACAGGGGAAAAGTCCACACTGGAAGCTTAGTTCAGTGGCTCAGTTATACTGCTGCACCCTCAACAAGGAAAGGGGGCAGGAATGAGGAGAATTCTTAGTCTAAGACATTTCTGTGAGAAGCACAGTAAAAGTCATATTTTATTAAATCTCAAATCAATAAACCCCAGATCAGAAACACATGGTCTGACATGTATTTTTTTTAATGTGAGCTTTATTGAAATCAAAAGTCTACAGAGATATAAAAATTAGATGATGTCATTTTTCATTAAATATATATTTAATCCCCTTTGTCAAAATAACAGTTAGGTTGTCCCTTCCTGGCCCAAGGAGATTCAGGTGGAATTTCGCTGTCAAGAACCAATCTTTCTGTGGTCTAAAGCACTGAGCCAAGTGAAGTAAATGCTAGCTCTGCAAAGGGAGGAAAAGGTTAAAATGTCAGGGACTGATGACAAGGACCTTTCCCCGAGTCCCTCACACTCCTTTAAAGAGCTGTCCATTAATTAGTTTAACCTGTACTAGAACTTGGTCTTCCAGCTAAAGTATAACACTGCATTCCTGAACTAAGTGAGTTATGTCATTGGACTATTGACAGTGGGTGTTCTATGAGGTAATTTTTCATCTTAAAGGAAGTGGCAAAGTGCAAGTTGACAGAAAGGGGGAAGAGGTGGGGAAACAGGTGGTGGGAACAGAGGTGATAAGTGGATTGCTGAGCAAGAACTTGCAGTTAAGGGGCCTGAGAACCTGGATCCCAAAAGAGATCAGGAGACACCCAAAAGAGACACACAGAGGGGAGAAGGCAAAGAAGAGGTTTAAAGCCATCACAGTAGGCTTTGCCAACTTGGCCATGCTGCCATCTGGAGCTCTGGAATGTGGGGCGTATCGATTTGGAGAAACAAGCAGAGCGGTTTCCAGTGCTATCATCATTCTGTCCTCCTTGTCTTAGTTTGCTTAGTAAGCAACCCAGTTCAGAAAACAGCAGGAGCTAAGCTCCACAAGCTCATATATATATATATATATATATATATATATATATATATATATATACACATATATACATACACATGCACACATATATGTATGCACACATACAAAATATACATACACACATATACTTACATACATACACTTACACACATATACATACATATACACACACCTATATGTATACACACATATATACTTACATACACACAAACACATACATACACATACATAAATATGTATACACACACACACACATACACACACACACACACACACACACACACACACATACTTTCACACTTCTGCAGTGTTACTATCTCAGGTTTGTACTGAAGAAGAAAACAACTCTTGAAGCAGGTATAACCCGTGCTCCTACCTTCTCCCAGCCCAAAGTTGAACGTATCTGTCTGCACATGGTACTAAACTAGCCCAGTTACTGGTGTTCCAAACAAACCTCATTCACAATCCAGCTTTGCTAGGCTCAGATAATCAAGACCCAGAGAACATCTCAGGCTGTCAGGATACAGATCAGAGAAGGAGGTAAGGACAGAACACAGACTTTTCATTCCAAATGAGAGTTCAGGCTTCTACTATAGATGGGACCTCCCACCCTGATTAGAACATCTGCTAATGGCAGGTAGTGATGACACACGCCTATAGTTCCAGCACTTAGGAGGCAGAGACAGGCAGGTCTCTGAGTTCTAGGCCTGGGACTCTGTCCTCTGCCTGCTAAATAAGAGTCCCAGTAGCAGGGCCTTGGAGTCTACATGCAAACACCCAATCCCAGGTGACTCTTGGGATCACAGGAGCCCTGTGAACACTTCTGTGGATACCAGCAAGAAAGATGAATTCAGGTGCCTGTGAAGGGCAGTGGCTGCTACCCAGAAGGGGTTAGAAGGTGCTTTGGAAAGTGATAAGCCCATACGTGAGTACAACATACTGTAGGGTTTCTGTAATGCAGGAGAAAAAGATGAGAGGCTGAATGAAGACAAAAGCCCATGGGAAATAGACACAGACAGACGCTGGGATCAACAGGACTTAGCAAATGAGCAGGTGGCTCTCAGAGGGTCCACACCTTCACACTGAGCACCCCGAAAGAAAAAGTCTGATCTACTGCGTTCATTAAAATGAGACCCTATAGGAAGCCTAAGTTTTTGTAGTAACCTGCTGAATGTCAAAATGTTCTGAGACTTACTCTTGTAAGTTCTGACCCACTTACTGTCAGCTGTCCTGTCTGGATTTCAGTAGCATTTGTTTTCCCACTTTAGTTGCCCTTACAAGTTTCTAAGCTCCCTTCGATGTTATCCTTCAGCTCCTCTTACTCTGCCTTTTAGACTTCCATTTCTGTCTTCTTAGGAGCTCCTTTACCAAAGGGTCAGAGGGACACCCCCACCCCGAGTGAACAACACAGAGCCGGGGATTGTTGCAAAAGCAAGAGGAATGTATTGTTCCAGTACCATACCTGAAGGAGAGGCAGCGGCCTCAGGCAGCCCTTTCAGCCAGTTTTTATACAGCTTTCAGGGGTAGAATAGAGCAACAGCCACTGAGCACAATGTGATTGGCAGAACAGTGTAACTTTTAAACTGATTAGTCCTTAGGGAATGAGGTAGCAAGGGCTTTCTTTGTCTGGGTGGGAGGGTGGGGGGTGGGGATGGTCCATCTGTCCTGAGGAATAATATGTCTATGTGTTCTGGGCTTCCCTTATCTGCAGGTGGTCATCGATCCACCTGTGGTCTGAGGAATGTAATTAGTCTCTCCCTTCCAGAGGGGAGGGATGCCCATGTGCTCTATGACCTTTCGCTTCGAGGAGGGAAGGGGTCTGGTGGAATCTTCCAAAGTTTCCAAGCTGACCTCCTCAGCTTCAAATTGACAGTGCAGGAGACGAGGCCTAAATCTCTGTTTCCAAGATCTGGGCAAGTCCAGGCAGATCCAGGCCACCTGACCTGAGGCAAGGACAATAGGTTAGGAGCAGTTTCCAGACTTCCTCAGCTACTTCCCCAGCAACAGTTTCCAGCCCCCATGCCCCAGTAATGGAATGTCCCTAGAGATGAAGCAAGATAAAGGCCATCTACCCTGGAATTCCTTAATGTGGTTTAAATCAAGCCTATAAGCTCACTTGGTTGTCTGTCTTGGTAATGGGGGACCCCAGCATGCTGAACTTCTGCAGAATAAAACACTCTGTGTTTACATGCTACTTGAGTCCAAGGTGTCATTCTTCTGTGAAATATGGGCTCCTACACTGGCGCAAGTGTGGCCATAATGTCCTACACACACAGAGCCACAATGTGCCTCTGTCCACTGCTCTCACTGTAATGGAACAGATGTAGGCACTGTGCCTTGGAACCTCTAAAATTTGACCTAGCTTTTGTTTCTTTACAGAGTTGGTTGCTTCTGTTACTTACAAAAAAAGCCAACTTATACAAGGTACTATTTATCATCCCTTCCATGCCCATGCCAACAGTTCAGTTACACATGTATTCTTGCAACCCCTTCAGCCCACCAACAGCATCTTTCTTGAGCTCTCAACCCATTCCATTTCTCTTGTGCCCAAGTATCACAATCTTTTGTTACTCCTGACTTCATTCCCACTGAATGCTTAACTAAATAAAAATAAAGTGCCCCAGTGAGGTTGTTTTTCTTAAATTCCATCTTCATTGACTTCTACCTGCTACTTAACTTTAGCACTCTGCTCATCCTCCAAATGGGGTCCCAGAAAGAGAACCTGGGTCTCCTGCAATGTTCTGTGTTGGCCTTCTGCTGACGTGGGAAAGGAGTCTCAGGCTTATTTCTGGCACCTGCAGAAAAGAGATGGAAAATACATAGGAGCCTTCTAGTTTGCCTCACAGGGGAGGATCATCATGGAAAAGAAAGGTAGTGACGCTCCCCTCCTCTCCCTTTTCTCCTGCCCCTGGAACCTGAAGGAGATCTCTTCCAGGAAGGTTCATGTTCCCCTGCAGATACCAAAATCCTTATATAAAATGGCATGTAATATTTGCATCTACTTAGATAAGCCTCCCATTTACATTATACTATGTCTAGATTACTTACTGTAGAGTCCACACCTGGTACTGCAGACCAATGATCCCAGCTACTTTAAGAGGCTGTGGTAGGAGGATGGCAACTTCTAGGCATGTCTGGGCTCCAGAGTGAGTTCAAGGCCAGTCTGGGCACCTTAGTCACATCTTGTCTCCAAATAAAAACAGAGGGTGTGATCTACAGTAGCAAAGTCTTTGTCCAGTATGTACAAAGCCCTAAATTCAAATCCCTGGTACTGCAAAAAGAAACAATACACTATAAATGCTTTATAAACAGTTGTTATACAGTATTGTTTAGGGGATAATGACAAGAAAAAAGTCAATAACTTTTCAATACAAAAACTTGTTTTTACAGAATTTTCAATCCACAGTTGATTAGATGCATGGGTGTCAAGCCCCTGGATACAGAGCCCTGCCGCAATTTACTTTCCTTCTTTTTCTTATTCTCCATTTTGACTTGGCCCTGACCTGACAGCTGTGTGAAGAAGAATCCACCGGGAAGAATATCTCAATGTTCAGAGAGCATGACTGGAATTAAATTAAGGCTAGAGGTGGACAGAGGATAGTACAAGCAAGGGACAGTGTGCGGTCTTCAGGACCAAGAGGTAATGGAAGGGCTCCCGTGTAGTGCAGATTCTCTGCAGAAGACAGGGAAGCAAGGGGACTGCAGGTGCCTTGGTCTTGAAAGTTGTGCTAGTTGCTTTTCTCCTTACTGTAACAAAATACTTGACAAAATACTTGGATTATTTTGGCTCACAGTTTGAAGGTGATCAAAGCAGGAAGTCATGGAGGCAGGAACATGAGGAAGCTGGTCATTTGGGATTAAAAAGCCAAAGAGGCAAAGACTGGTGATGGGCTCCCTCCCTCCTGTTTTCCAATCTGGGAATCTTCTTCACCCGCCCCATGTATGATACTGCTTACTTTACGATGGGGATGCATCTGTTGTCTTTTCAGTGAAACCTTTCTGGAAACACCCTCAGAGATAGTCCCATTGCTATGTCTCCTTGGTGATCCTAAATCCAATTAGGTTGATCAACATTAATATCACAAAGGCGAATTTTCTGAGTTGAGAGCTCCCATGAGCCAGTGATATTGCTACAGATAGCTCACAGCTTCACTTTGCTAGGTGCTAGGTTTTCTGCTACCATCTATGGCCTACTTCCTAGTACACCCAAGACTCTTCTAGCTGTGAGCACAGAGGTGCTAAAGACCTTTGCCTTTAAGAAGGGGAGGTGGATTTTCATTTACAAAATAAGAGATAAGAGATACCTCTTTTTGTTGTCTTTCTAGTTGTTTTCTCCCCTGTCTCAGATAAGGGATGCATTTATTTTAATTGTATTTTCAGTGTGAGAATGCAAACCCTTTATGCAATTTTGAGAGCTCGTTTTGGGGCTATTCTGCTTTTTAATAGGTCTACTTTCTTGGAAGGAAAAACATCAGGGGTTTCTTTATTTGGTTGGTTTGGTTTGGGTTTATATTCATATATATATTTTTTTTTCTTTAAATATTTATTTATTATTTATATTTATTTATGTCACTGAGAGAATCTAGCCTCTTTCAAAGACCTATGTCCAAACCAGGGTGGTGGGTTGGAATAGCAGTGGCAGGAATTAAGGCGGGGCTAGTGGATAATGCTAACTGCTGTTTCAGAAGGAAAATTCTCAACTGCAGATAAATGCTGGCCCTCTTAGAAATCAAGCCTCAGACTCTCACCAAAGAAGTAGAGATGGATGTGGTCCACCCTGAGGCAGGCTCCTGGGCCCTGAGCCTTCTTAACTGGCCAAGTGGATAGTAACCAATGAGAGGTGAGCTCAACCTCTCACCATGGAAGTGCTGTCCCCACTATGGTCTCAAGTGAACCTCTTTAGGCATTACTCTGAGGCAGGAGGACAGGCGTAATTGCATATGATGCAATCTATTACTGATACTTGAAGAAACTGAGACATGGAGAGACAGGGTGAGATGAGGTGACCACACACATGCTCACCAAGGACCATAGATCTAGTCATCAAGATGAGTATGGCCTTCCAAGTCCTTGCTTACCTCAGAGCCATTCCACATGAAGGCTAAGTACCAAGTCATTCCTGGTGTACTCCTCCTCTTCCTCCTTTCCCTTCTCCCCTCCCTTCTTGCCCTCCTCCTTACCCTCCATCCTCCCCCACCTGTGTCAGCCAGTCACACCAGTCCAGGTGATATGTCCTTTTCAGTCATCTAGCTATTCCTCACATCAGCTAAGAGAGGAGAGCTGTTTCATAGACCCTGGCTGCATCAGCAGCAGGATGAAATCCACCTGGTTTGTCTGTATCTAGGACACTCCTTGTCTGCGACCCACCTGCCATACTCACAGTCTGCAATTCTATTTGTTCACCTTCCATGAATTTCTTTTCCCTGAAGATTGAAATTTCAAACCCCATTACCTATTGTTCAAGGTCATCGTTGTCTGGCCCCTGCTCACTTCTCAGCCTGATCCTTAGTTAGTTACTCCATCATACCAAGCTTCCTTTTGATTAAACCATCTGCCTCTCTTGATTTCCTTCCAGTGTGTACTCATCCCTGCTGTTAGGCAGTTATTTAAATAAATGCACTGGTTAAAAGCAGAAGAAAAACAGGTTTTCACCCCTGCTTTGAGTCTAACTTTGTTAATTAGGTTACTTAACCTTCCTAAGCCTTGGTTTCTGCTCCTGGAAAATGGATCTAATAGTTCATCCTAGCATTATGAAAACACGTGCTCATCACATAATTTATATAGAGGAAATGCTTGGTTATTTCATTACCCTACCCCTTTTCCCTTCCCTAAAGTATATTTTGTCCCTAAATTCGTTCTTGAAAATAGCAACAATGAGGACAGATAATAAGTAACATTTCTTTCCATATGCCAGGCATGGCTACATATGTCTAAAAATACTACTTATTCTTCATAGCAACTGTATCTTATTGTATCTACTGTAATCAATAGAGCACAGAGACCTTAACTTACACTCTTCCAGTTTATTCCAGCAGAAGTGAGGGGGGCTGAGCAGCTCCACCCAGGTCTCAGAATCACTCCCTGTCCAGACCCTCCATGAGCACTAAGCTATAGCATCTTCTCTAGGTTCATTATGGGCAATGGCCAAGTTCCCAACTCAATTCATTGGACAAATGCTCAGAAATAAATGGTTTTTTCCCAGTGATGGTGACTTTTTCCAGCTCTAGGCTGGACCTGGAAAAGTTCCCAGCTCCTGTGAACTGATTTTGGTAAAATCCAGAATCATTACCCTGTAGTTCTGTACATGTGGACCCCAACCCAAGTCCCACAGGCTAAGATCAGGATGTGGCCTGTGTTCTGCAGAGCCTCACTCTACTGACTTTTCCTGCTCTAGACAACCACTATTCCTGGATTGAGCCATCTCCCTCTGTCTCTATAGGTAACAATGGAAGACTGAGTCTTTATACAACTCACAGGAAACCTGCCCTCTGCTCCTTCTTCCACTTTTAAGAGTCACTATAGCCAGGACAGGTAGCACAGGACTCTAAGTCCAGCATCTCTGGAGGCGGGTGCAGTATGGTTGCACGTCAAAAGCTAGCCCAGGAACTTTGTGTAACCTGTTTATAAAAGAGAGCAGAAGCCCAGAGTGGGGAAAATATAGTCTAATGATGGAGCATTTGCCTGATATATACAAAATCCTAGGTTCAACCCCAGCGTCAGCAAAACAAAAGCAAAAATTAATCCATCCGAATGCAACAGCCTGCCTAGAGAATGGAGTGTATGATCCCCGTTCTGAGGAGAACAGATTTGAAACTACCTGGACCTTTACTCTCTTTGAGTTGAGTGAAACACAAAACTCACATACAGATCTTGAGGACCAGGAGATGGACATCTTTGGGGGGCTGTTAGTCTGCCCTCCACAATCCAAAAATAAATTAAGAGTGAACTCAATACCTAGTCTCTAGGCAGCCAGGACACAGCAAACATCTTTCTGTCAGGCCTTGTCCTTCTCCCCATTCCTTCTGCCTTGCTAAAAACCATTAGATGATATTCCTAAAGCTAGCTACCAAGATCTATTCCCTTATTTGGTAAATTCCTCCTCCTGAGACTGACTACCAAGATCTAGCTATCAAAGTATTGAAGTCTAACAATCAAAACCTCCCTTTGGCCCTGGAACTAACGTGCCCAATTACAATTAAGCACCTCATCTTAACACAGGGTTTCCCCCTTTACCTTTAAAAACTATCATATGACTATGGGCCACATCGGTCTCCTCTCTATCTAGAGGGAGCCCTTTATCCCACTATGAGACTAATACCCCTACCCCCTCTCCCCTGTTCCTGTCCTCTTCTTCCTCATCTTCTATCTCCTGCCCTCAGCTCTTATTCCCTGCAACTTTGTCCCTCTGGAACAAATAAATCTATTTTGTGCTGAGAGCTTGGCTTAGGGGTATCTTGAACCAACTCTGAGGTTCCCTATAAAAAATAAGTACAAAGAAATCTTACAAAATACTGTGTTTCCACACTTAACCACCTTCTTCAAATTTTGTATACTTGGCTGCGAGTCTTCCATCCCTGTTGACTGTCAAGCACTGACTAGGATCCTGCCCAGAGCACCCATCCTGACCTTCCCCAGCTGTCCTTCCTCTATCCTCAGCCTTGGGGAAGATACTATAATGACCATCCAGAAAGGAAAGGATGGACTTGGGACCACAGAGGGATGGCGAACAAAACAGATCCCACATCTGTGTTCCTGGCCACAGCCAGCTAGGCCCCCTAGCTCCTGGGAACCATCAAAGTCAGCGAATAGTAAGGCTATACTATGCCAGCGACCGCAGGGAGACAATGATTGCCGGGATGAACACTCGGAGAAGATAAAACTCCGGTCCTGTTCATAGTAAATGCTTTTCAATTTTTATCGTAATTAAATGTTTTTAAAAACGTTAATGGAATAAATTGGACTTGACTTCTCTGTTCTCTCCAGATCCTACAATTATGCCCAAGGCCTGTCTTGAAAGGGTGCCAGAGGGTGATGGATTAACTCTAAAATAAATCAAATTTCCCCTGCCTTAGAGTTAGGGAAATACAATAAGCATTCCATCTTGCCTCTAGTGATGGAGGTGCTGCATGGCTTTTCTACAGTTATTCTACTAGGAGCAGCCTGAGGAATAAGCTTGCTAATATAGTGTCATAAACCAAATTCCACCAGGGCAATAAACCTGTGTTGCCACAGCGCAGTGGGTGAAAGGTCCTGGGCAGCATTTCTGCCGAGCTGCCTCCTCTTGCCAAGACTCCCTCCCAGTAAATATCTAGCTAGCAGCTCTTGGAAATGAGCTGGGCACCATGCCAGCCAGACTCCCAGCTTGCCAGGACAGGCAGTACAGAGGGCCAGGCACCTGTTCCCTGTACATTTGCTGGTATAGGGCACTGCTGACTAGTGGGGCTAGGGGAGTCTCTGGGTGGGATCCAGAAGAGCCAGCACTCTATTAGCACAGGTTTGAGTCAGCAACAAAGCCTCCCAGATGAAAACCTTGAGACTGAAGCCTAGGCCCCTGGCAGTTCTCAGCCTCTGCCTGTGGTCATGGACTGAAGGCATCTGAGCTTACTAACATGGGCCCTTCTATCTTCCCACTGGATTTGAGCTGAACAAATAAAACCAAAGACAAGTAGCCAAGTCTAATGATGCACACCTGTAACCATGACTGCTTGGGAGGCTGAGACACGAGGATAGCAAGTTGAAGACTTCCTGGGCTCTTTAATGAGAACTTACCTCAAAATAAGAACTCCTTGTTTTGGAAGCCTGGAGTTATAGCTCAGTGGAGGAACACTGGCCCAACGTGTGGGATGCCCTACTTCAGTCAACAATGTCACAAAGAAAATGAGGAGGGAGAGAAAGAGAAGGAGAGAGAAGAGGAAAAATGAGAGGAGGAAAGGGAAGAGGAGGAAAGGAGAAGGAAGGAAGGGGAAGAAGGGGAGCAGGAAGAAGAGGAAAAGAAGAGGAGACAGCAGCTTTCTGACAGGGTTTACTATACATAAACCCCATTGTGTTCATCTTCCTGTCCACACCCCCCTCGCTTTCCCTATCCTTAGGAACCTTTAACATCCGCCTTCAGTTTAATTTATACTCAATTTCCTGGTGTGGCACCTGGGTCCTTTTGAATAGAGTGGTCATCAAGGCCTTAGTTACAGAGACAACCTGCAGATAGCAATATTTGGAAGCTACCTAGGAAAGATTTTCCCAGCCATCAAGGTTTTCAGGGAGTTTCTGAAACCAAACTGAGGTTTCTGACAGCAGCCACAGCAGCCATACTTTGTTTTGATCTTTGCTGTGCTGTGCTCAGCCCATATCGTCCATATCTTCAGAATTATATTTCTATGGAGCCTTCTTGAGTAAGATCATGGCAAGAAGCCAGTCAAAGTTCTGGAACAACCCTGGAGCTCTTTCCACCATGGGATCTGTTTTAGATCTAAACTGTGACTGACCACGGTGCTCTAGGGGCTGGGAATGGGTGCGCAAGCTCATTCATTGGGGAGGAGGAGCCAAGGCCTCTCCGTCCTCGTGAAAAGGCAGAAGTAGAATGCTTGAGTGACCTCTAAGTAGCCAGCCTGGGAGGAGGCAGGATTACTCAGACCTTAAGACTGTCATGGCAACCCAAGAAAAGCACTCTAGGACCAAAGCTAATCCCCTTTCCTGGAGCGGGGGTGTCGGGGGTAGGGAGGAGGAAATTGTCCTGTAATCGACCTCTTTCCATGCGCCAACCACAAGTTCCACCGAAGCTACAGAATTGCTTGACACCCAGTCTTCTACCTAGCCTCTCACTGGGTGCGATGTTCTTCCTGCATCTGATTGGATTAAATCTCCTCATCTGGATGGGTTTCTCTCATCTAATTATTTTAGGGAGAATCTTGAATCTTCTACTGCTTTCCTATGTTCCTGGTCCAGAGTGTTATTCCACAAGCCACCTGCTTGGCTGTGTCCTAGGACAAAATTTCTCAAACTCGGGTCATGACCCGACATGGAGTTGCATTAATGGATGTCAGAGGAGAAAGAAAAGGGTTTTGAGCCAATTAAAACTTAAATATATAGTGAGTCTATCACCCATGTTACATCATACAACTTCACTGCAGCTTTAGTCCTGAACGCTGCATGCCCACATGCACATGCCCTCACACCGTGCAACACAAACAAATGATACTTGACATCCCCCAACTCAAATATGAGCCTGCAGAATGGATGAAACACAGTGTTTTTACTGTGCATGCAAAATCTCCTGTTCTTATAGAAGCATAATGGTTTAATTATGGAAAATAATGTCTTCTAATATTTTCAGACCATCATTTCTCAGCATGTAAGCATCAAATTAGTATATCTTTGCACCATATTGCATTAGACAAGCATACCCATCTCATTCACATGCAAATTTGCCTTTGTCCTTAATAAATAGTAAAATTGCATGTATATCAAATAACTGTTTCAAAATAGTCTCTTTTGATTTATTATGAGCGAACATTTGGTTCATATACCTTTGGTGTATATGTACAATGTGTGTGTGCATGTATCCATGTGTGTATGCACCCATGTGTGAACATGCATTTGTGTGTGCATGCAGGCAAATACAGCATATGTGGAAGTCAGATGATAATATTAGCTCTCTCTCCTCACCTTCCATCTCTTTGGGAGACAGGGTTTCTTTCTTGTGTTTTCAATAATTGGCTGGCACAAGGTCTTCCAGGGACTCTATTTCTACTTTCTGTATCCCCATAGGACCACTGTCATTACAGACACTCACACTGTGTGTCCAACCTCTACATGGGTTTCGGGAATTCATCCACTGAGCCATATCCCCAGCCCTGTATTCCTATTTTATGTTCCTATATACCCAAGAAATTCTCAGGGGAAGGAGGATCACAAGTAGAAAATTAAAAAGCCCTGTCCTAGGGCACCATGTTTCTCTCTGTGAGTGTCCTGTATTCATCTGTTCACTATGGGAGCTGCATGCCTCAAAGTTCTTAGACAAGTCCATTCCTGTCCTCACTGCCACTTGATACCCAGGCCTCATCCCCATACCCTTGATTTTCTCTAGCCTTGTTACGCTCACCATCCAAGATGAGGCTCCTAGACAGTATGTCAGTGGTGTCTTTTATAAACTATCATAGTTCTCTTTCTACTGCTGTGATAAAACACCATGGCCAAGATAACTTATAAAAAGAAAGCATTTAGTTGGGCTTATGGTTCCAGAGGGTTAGAGTCCATCCATGATAGAGGCACAAAGACATGGCTGGACGAATGGCCAAGAGCTCACATCTTGAACCACAAGCAGAAGGCAGACAGCACACTAGAGATATAGGGAGGCTTTTGAATGCTCAAAGTCCAATGCTATGGCATATGGCATACCTCCTCCTACAAGACCACAGCCCCTAATTCTTCCAAAACAGGGAACCAAAAGAACTAAAAGTAGAAAACCAAAAGTTCAAATGTATAAACCTATGGAGGCCATTCTCAGTCAAGCATTAGCATGAACAAAGCCAGAACTTCCACTTCTGGATAATTGCTGTCCCCAAGTGAGTAGCAGGGATAAGGGGCATTTGTTTCAACAATACTTTCATTGCTCCACTTTCATAACTGCCTGTGGGATCAGTGTCACTTAATTTGGAATATCCCATTTCTGGTCAGGCCCTGCTGTCTGTTCAAAGTCCAAGGTTTTGGAGAAGCTTTTGATTTACTTTGGAGAAGAACTGGTAAATAGAGTCAGCTCTGTTATTAAGACACACACACACACACACACACACACACACACACAGACATACATATGTACATACACACAGAGAGACACATACAGACACAGACAGACACACACACACACACACACACACACACACACACACACACACACAAAAGCTGAGGGAGGGGAGAGAAATGCAATATACAATGGAATACCTCTAACATTTAATGTAGTGCTGCAAAAGATCACATAAAGCAATGGGAATGTCGTAGAGATGGGGCTGTGGGTAAGAGGAGTGTCTCAGTTAGGGTTTTACTGCTGTGAACAGATACCATGACCAAAGCAACTCTGATAAGGACAATATTTAATTGGAGCTGGCTTCCAGGTTCAGAGGTTCAGTCCAGTATCATCAAAGCAGGAGCATCGCAGCATCCAGGCAGGCATGATGCAGGAAGAGCTGAGAGGTCTATATCTTCATCTGCAGGCCTCTAAGAGAAGACTATCAGGCAGCTAGTACTAGGGTATTAAAGCCCACCTCCACAGTGACACACCTACTCCAACAAGGCCACACCTCCTAGTAGTGCCACTCCCTGGGCCAAGCTTATACAAACCACCACAGGGAGGATGTGGCTATGAATGGCAGCACACTGGATCCTGATCAGTCTGAGCAATGTCTGACTGTGGCCCAGATACACAACTTCTATGTGTGCTACAGCTTGACTGTGGCTTCAGAGATACAACCCACATGTGTGACACAGCTACAAAGAAGAATAGAGTTACTCTCCCATCCCTGTGACTCAATCACCCAGGGAAATAATGGGAAGGTGTAAATTTATTTTGACTGATGGTTTCAGAAGATTCCGTCCACTGTTGCTTGGCTCCTGAACCAGGGCAGATCACAAAGCAGTGAGAGCTTGTAGCTGAAGAATTTCTTCATCTCATGGTGCACTAGAAGCAGAGAAGGGAGAGAAAGGGACAGGAGGGAACAGGAAAGGACTGGATAGGACGTACCTTCAAAGACATCCCCAGTGATTTGCTTCTTGCAGCTAGTTCTCACTTCCTATAGTTTCCACTGTCTCCCAACACAGTGCGACCAGCTGAGAACAAAATGTTCAACACACAAATTCATGGGGACATTTCATATTCAAACTTTAACAAGAATTGAAAAGAAAAATGGGGAGTGGATGAGAGACAGACAGACAGACAGTGAATTTTATCAACATCAATATTTTGGTTTTGAAAGATTTATTTATTCTATTTTAGTTATGTGTCTGTACACACATGAATACAGGTACCTACTGAGTTCAAAAGAGGGTGTCGGATCCTCCAAAACTAGAGTTATAGGCAGTTCTGAGCTTTTTGGTTGGTGGATGTGGGTCCTGGGAACCAAGCTCAAGTCCTATGCAAAAACACAAAGCCATTTTAACCTCTGAGTCATCTCTGCAGCCCCAACATTCTGTTTTTGATATAATGTTATCACTGAGAGGAATTGAGTAAAGAGTAAAAAGATCTCAATATTGTCTCATACAACAGTAGATAATGCTACAATTATCTCAGAAAAAAATTCCCCTTAAAGAACATATTCGATCCAATCGAGCATGATTTAAGCACCATTTCCGTGAATGTTAGTCTTTAATTTCAGGAAAAAAATGGAGAGGCTCATCCACAGAGTAGTACAAAGAAATGATTCAATAATAGATTTTAGGCAAAAGATTATACATTCATAGCAGCTAGCACACTCATATAGAGCTAACCAAGCACATGTGTTTTGCTTCATAATAGTAATCTGCCATGGGGCAACTTGCAGGGACTTAAAAGTGTGGGCTCTTTGAGTTCATCTGCCTCTTGCCCCATTCTGATCCCTATCTCAATAACTCCCCTTAGGATGCTCAAGGATTCCAGCTGCTCAGGAAGGCTGCAGCATGTAGCTGTAGTCTCATTCTTTGGAACCCAATGAGAACTCTGAAGGTCATGTGTTCAGTGTTATGGATTTCCTTGGTGGCTTGTAGAAATGTTATGCCTTCTACAGATGCACTTAGAGGGAATTTCTGGCATGTTTCTGGAAATCTCCACAGACATTTTCCTGTTGGGTAGTAGTTTTATGAACATTTATTAAGAAGTTCCTACTGTGTGCCAAGGTAGTTTCTTGAGATAAGAGAGTACAGGTCTTCATTCTGAGACTTAGCATTCCATGCAGGGAATCTCAAACTTCAAGGAGTTCTGTGCTGACATGAGACTCCTGAACTCAGGTAATGGTTTAATCTCTGTTTTTAATCTCAATTGGTCCAACTTGGGAGACTGTGATATACAAAGTTTCAGTAGAATTTCAATATCTACAGATGGAGAGAGAAGGGAGATTAGAAAAATCTTCCCTCCCAGATGGAGCAACTGATTTATATTAATCACACAGGACAGACCTGTGGGACAACATGTCACTGTGAGATAACAGTCTAGAACTCAGCTAGCAGAAAGTCTTTGATAAAAGCCATACCTCTGCTTTGGGCTTGGTCTTCTATGTAGGCCACACAAAACAATACACACATTGGAGATAGTTGAGACAGCCATGCTGTAAGCAAATAGTAAAATCAAGGGCTAAAGCACTTGGTGTAGTTACAGCCATAGACACAAATGAACCATAGCTGTTGCTAGTGCATGAAGCTGTTCAGGATGCAAAAACCTTCTTCTTAGATGATCCTTTGACACAGCTGAGCGCAGACCTGATGTCTTTTGCCTATAATTATGTCCAAAGAATTGGGAAGTGTCAAAATGGGAAGGTTCATAAATACAGTACAATTACTGGGGTGTGAAGCCACAGACCCATAATCCCAGCACTGGACGGCAAATGTAAGAGTATTAGAGACTTAGGCCAACCTCTGCTGCATAATGAGTTTGAGGCCAACCTGAGCTACATGAGAACTTGTCTCAAAAAAATACAAACAAGAAAACACAAATAAAAGCAGCACAACTCTTGAATCCTTGAGTTTTTTTTAAGCATCCTCTTCTAGGATCTAAGTAGAACAGAGCATGATGAACACTTGCAGATTTTAAATCAAGTCAATAAGCCTTCATGGATCCCAAGGCTGCACCCTGGGGCACTGGGGTAGAGGGTGGGTAGTTCTAATGACTCACAAAGTACTCTTTGGGTTCAAAAGAATTAGATTGTAAACAACTGACAACTAGATTGTGGACAGCTATAGTCCCTCATAGGATAATACAATACATGTCAATAGATATCCATGAAATGAGCTGTGAAAAACTTCATCAATTTTCTAATTCATTAATTAAGCACACACTAGCATTGGGGTAGCTATCTGGATATGTGTGGTGTAACAAGGACTATGTGCTAGACACGGAGCTTTCAAAGACAAATATTGAAGCAGATGCACTCAGTTATTTCACCATCCAATGAGGGAGACAAATAATTATACATATATTATGGGTACACTGAAAGAAATGCACATAGGGCATACAAGCAGGAGGGGCGAGTTAGGAAGTCTTTATTGATATAGTTTGAAAGATGTGTCATAGAGGATAAAGAGGAGAAGTTTATCTGCAAGTACAAACCCAAGTTTGGCCCTCGGGGAAGCACAGTTGGGTTACCCAACCTTAGATAGTGTACTGGTTGGTTTCTGTCAACTAAGCCTAGACATATTTGGAGGGAGAACCACAACTGGGAAAAAGCCTTCACCAAATTGCCATAGACAGTCTATAGGGCATTTTTCCCCTTCATGACTAATGTAGATGGGCCAAGCTTATGGATGGGTGGTGGTCCTGGGTTGTATTAAGAAAGGAGCCAAGCAAGCCATAAAGAATGAGTCAAAAGCCAGTAGTTATCAACTCTTGGTCATGTCCCCTTTGGGAGTCAAATGACCCTTTCAAAAGGGTCGCCTAAGATAGTCCTGTGAAAGACCCAATTTTCAAAAAGACCCAAATTTGTCCTTT
>JADRCD010184293.1:0-13691 GCA_019843815.1 Montemys delectorum
AAAAAAAAAAGTGTGCAATGCAGTTAAAACCCCAACTCATGATTGAGGAAACTTAAGAAGAATGAGTCTCTTAACTGTAAATGACCCCAGACACTGGCAGGCTCCTGATCAGAACTAGACATGGCGAAGCTATGCAATTTACTTATTATAATTACAAATTACAATGTGTAATTCTATATGCAAGAAACTTATAAAGAACCCATTAGCTGAGTTCCCATTGGCTGTGGTTATGAAAAGTTCAACATCATAAAGGCACTTGCTAAACACCTGGTACAGAGTTACCGTACTGCCTTGAGGTTTACATAAGTCCTATTTGTTAAAGCCCTTTCTTCCCAGAATTCCTCAGTGTGAACACCATTCACTCTACCAAAAAAAAAAATTCTTCTACCCTATTCATCAATGAGCCTGAATTTGTGATTTCAATGGTGCAGGCCAATAATGTGTGCATCAGTCCCTTCTAGCCACATCACTGCTGGGCTAACCTGCATCCCATGTTCTCCTTGCACAAATATCACTCGTATTGCTAGACAGCCAATAAACAATCTGCTCTATTTAATACAAGTATTAGATTTTAATCATAAAACATACTACACATCACAAAGATCTTCGCCAGACTCACAACTGGTCAAAATGTAGAGAAGTGTCTGTGGAATGTCCCCTTCCTCGCAAGGCTCGGAGTCACATTGCCGAAAGGAGAGTGGAAAGATTGTGAGAGCCACACTTTGGGGAGAACTGGGGTGAAGGTGTCATCCTGACACAACTGGACAGCCACACTCATGAACTCACAGAAGCGACTGCTGCCTGTACAAGATCCAAACAAGATCGAGCCAACAGACCTTCCACCAATGAGAGATGGATCCAGGAACTCCTCCACCGCTAGCTAAGAATTATGGATTGGTGATGGTGGCTAGGGAAATGGTAGTTTTTTTCAGGGGTATGGTCCCTGGATGTTGACCACGCTCCAGCAGATGGCCCCAAATCCATGACATATGGACGAGGCTAATTGTACTAAGTATCTTATGAGAGACAGACAGACAGACAGACACACAAGAGAGAACATGAAGTCAGGAAGGGGATATAGAGGTAGGGGAGATGGATCTGGAAGGATCTGGAAGTGGTGAGATGGGCATGGTGAAAATCTTGGAAGAGATGGAGGTGGGAGTTTGATATGAACAAAATATATTGCATACATGTACAAGACTCTCAAATACTTTTTTAAAATATAAAAGAAGAGCTTAAATATCACTTTCATTGGGGTCTTGATTCTTTTCCACAAGTTACTTCTATGCAGAATTTCCCTAAATTTTTAATGTATGAAAACTATACTTTCAGGTACAAGTCTTTCAATGCTTAATTCAGTATTTGTTGATCAAGCTGAAGGATATATTGTTTTAATATTTGAGCTCTTCTTGAAAGCATGCAAAATCTAAAATAATAGAGTGGTGTATCTTAAATACATGTGTGTCTATAAATGTTCCTTTCGCCAATGAATTTCTGGAGAATACTTAATATAAACAGACAAAATATCAAAATTTAACTGCACCTTCCTTAAGCATACTACATTAACATATGACTTATACAATGTGGCTATTTGTTAATATAAACCAACTGGAAACTTGCAAGGGAAGAAAAGCACATACATACATATACATGTACATACATACCTACATACAAAATAGACTTCAAACTAAAATCAATCAGAGGAGATAAAGGAGGGTCCGTCATTCTAATCAAGAGAACAATTACCCAGAAAGACATCACTATCCTAAGCATATGTACTAAATTCTAGAGCACCCAGTTTGATAGAAATCATACGACTAGACCACGAGATTAACTCCAAGTTAGTAATAGTCAGTGACTCTAACATCACATTTTCTCCAACAGGCAGGTCATCTGGGCAAACACTAAACAGAAAACACCAAAATCAAATGACACCACTCACCAAATGGACCTAATGCCTATGTACAGAGTATTCTACCCAACAACAAAGAATATAGAGTCTACTCAGCATCCCATAGGGGCCTCTCTAAAGGAGACCACAAAATATATTTTTAAAAAATCTGAAAAAATGAGGTAAGTTCATGTAACCTATCTGACCACAAAGCAATAAGGCTTAAAATCAATATCAAGGAATCTCTAGTAATTACATAAACGCATGGAGATTAAACAGCATATAACTGAGTGGATCAAAGAAGGAATCAAGAAAGAAAATGTAAAATTCCCAAAATTAAATGAAAGTGGAAGAACAGCAAAGCCTCTGAGACACAGGGGAGCAGCCCTAAGAGGGAACCCACAGCTCTGAGTGCCTGCATTAAAACAATCAGAAAGAGCACAGAGAAATAACGTAATGGTGTAACTCAAGGAGTTGTTAAGAACAAGAACAAACTAAGCCTAAATCTGGCAGTTTGGAAGAACTAATCAATATCAGGTCAAAAACCAAATGAAATTGAAACAAGAAAAATAATATAAAGAATCAATCAACCTAAGAACTGATTCCTAAGACTGACAGCTCCTTGGTCCAACTGATCAAAAGAAAGAAAGAGAGGAGCCATGTTAACAGGCTCAGAAGTGAGCAGGAAGCACTAAAACAGTCACCAAAAAGATTAGACACTGTGACAAAACAGTTTAAAAATCCGTACTGCACTAAATTGGAAAATCCAAAAGAAATGAATGGATTTTTAGATTTATGCAAATCATCAGAGTTAAGTCATAAAAAGACCAACAACTTAAACAGACCTAAAGCAAATCAAGAGAGGAAAATGCTCGGGCCCAGATGGGTTCACTCCCTGCAGATGCCATGCATTCAAAGATCTACATCCAGTCCTTCTTAAACTATTCAAAGAAATAAAGACAGAGAGAGGAAGGGAGAGGGAGAGAGAGAGAGAGGGAGAGAGGTGTCTCCAAACACCTGTGAAGCCAGTATTTCTCAAATACCAAAACCAGGTAAAGACACAACAGCAAAAGAAAACTGCAGGCAATATCCCTGATGAACATAGATGAAAATTTTCTCAGTAAAACACTTACTTACAACCCAAATTGAGGCATGTATCAAAAAGATCATGCACTGTTATCAAGTTGCCTTTTCCAAGGAATAAAGAGATAGTTCACCATACATAAGCCAATACACGCAAACAATCACATGGGCTTAAAGACAAAAGTCACATGATCACCTCAATACATGCTGTAAAGACCTTTGACAAGATTTAACATGCCTTCATGATAAACGTCCTAAAGAGAGTAGTAGGACAGGAGAAAATATACTTCAACATAACAATGGCTTTATACAAAAAAAAAAAAAAAAGAAAAGAAAAACAAAAAACAAAAAAACACAGACACCATCCTAAATGGAGGAAAAAACAAACACAATCCCACTGAAATAAAAAATGAGCCGGGCCAACTAATACAGAAGTAGAGGCTCACAGCCATTCATTAGACTGAGCACAGGGTTCCCAGTGAAGGAGCTAGAGAAAGGACCCAAGGAGCTGAAGGGTTTGCAGCCCCATAGGAGGAACAACAATATGAACTAACTAGTACCCTCAGAGCTCCCATGGAGCACACATGGTGGGACTCATAGCTCCAGCAGCATATTTATAGCAGAGGATGGCCTAGTCAGTCATCAATGGGAAGAAAGGCCCTTGGTCCTGTGAAGGTTTATGCCCCAGTGTAGGGGAATGCTAGGGCCAGGAAGAGAGAGAGTGTAGGTTGGTGAGCAGGGGGAGGGGGGAGGAAACAGGGTTTGTTTGTTGATTTTGGGTTTTTGTTTGTTTTTTTTCCAGAGGGGTAAACAGGAGAGGAGATATCATTTGAAATGTAAATAAAGAAAATATCTAATTAAAAAAATACTAAGGAAGATAAACAAAATTCAGAAAAGAAAAAAAATGAGCCAGGGCAGTCTACTGCTCACACTCCTTTTCAATATGGTGCTGAAAGCACTAGCCAGAACAACAAGACAAGAAGAAAGTAAAAGGAGACAAGAGGAAAAGAGGAGATCAAATTAACCCTATTGGCAGATGATATAATATATAAGAAATCACAGACACTCCATCCTGAAACCTCTAGAAATAACCACCACTTGCAAAGCGGCAGGATATAAAATCAACTAGAAGAGGTCAGCAGCCTTTCTACTTTCTATGCCAATAACACACATGCTCAGAAAAGATCACTGCTACACTATTAATGATCTCTTACATTTATAGCTGGCCATGTTTCTCTCCCATTCAATGGACTTCTCTTTACTTATTGTTTCCTTTGCTATACAAAAACTTTTCAGCTTTATGAGATCCCACTAATAGAAAGTTAACATTCACAATAGCCAAAAATATATCTAGTAATTAACCTAACAAAGAAACCGAAAGCCCACCAGAGTGAAAACTTTAAATCTCTAAAGAAAGAGAGTGAGGAAGTCACTAAAGGACATGCAGACCTCCCACGTTCACAACTGACAGAACTAATGTTGTGAAAGGCAATGTATATATACTCACTGCCATCTCAATCCAATTCCCCATGACATTGTTCACAGAAATAGAAAAAGCATTTCAAAATTCATATCATCTAGAATCACAAAAGATCCCCCACAAAGCCAAAACAATCCTGAGCAAAAGATACCAACTGGTGGGATGATGATGCCAGATTTCAAGCTACATGACAGAGCTATAATAATAATAATAATAATAATAATAATAATAATAATAATAATAATAAGCGGTATGGTACCAGCATAAAAATAGACATATAGATCAATTAAACAAAATAGAACATGCAAACTCGAGTGCACAAAAGATATAGCTATCTGATATTTGACAAAGATGCCAGAAAATGCACACTTTTGTGGAAAGATAGCATCTTCAACAAACTGAATGTCCACACACAGAAGCATTAAAATAGCTCTGTATCTGTCATCCTGCCTCACCCCCAAATCCAAATGAATCAAAGGCCTCAATGTGAAATCTTAAACACCCAAACTCTTAGAGGAAAACACAGGCAGCACCCTACATGATAAAGGTGCAGCAGCCAAACAGTGGGCAGAGCTTGGGGGCTCTTATGGAAGAATAGGAGGAAGGACTGTGGGTCCTGAAGGGGATAGGAACTCCACAGAAAGACCGACTAACCTGTATCCTTCCCTTGGGGTTCTCAGAGTCTGAACCACCAGCCAAACAACATACACAGGCTGGACCTAGGCCTCCATGCACCTATGTAGCAGATGTGCACCTTGGTCTTCATGTGGGTCCTGAACAACTGGTGCAGGGGCTAGCCCAAAAACTGTTGCCTGTATGTGGGATACGTTCAGCTAGGCTGCCATATCTGGTCTCAGTGGGAGAGGAAAAGCACCTAGCTTTGTAGAGATTGAAGTGCCAGGGTGGAGGGATACCAAGGAGGGTCCCACCTGCTCAGAGGAGAAGGGGAGTGGGGAGGGAGGAAAGATTGTGGGGAAGGGTGGCTGGGAAGGGGACAGTGAGTGGGATGTAAAGTGAATGAGTAAAAAACTAAATTAAATTAAATTAAAAACAAAAGATAACGGTGCAGGAAAGGACTTTCTGAATGGGACACTCCATTTGCCAGTAATTAAGGCCAACAATTAATAAGTAGGTCAACTAAAAAAATAAACTATAAATATGAACAGAGATAAAGAAGAAATATCTGAAAAGATGTTTGATATCCTTAACAATTAGAAAAACGTGAATTAAAACCACTTCCAGAGTTCATCTTACCCCAGTCAGAATGGCCAAGATCAAGAAAATAACTGGCAACAAACATGGGCAAGGATGTGGGAAAGGGATACACTCTCTGTTGGGAGGAGGGCAAACTGGTCAGCTGCTATGAGAATCTACATGGGGAATTCTCGAAAAGTTAAAAGTAGAACTACCATATGATCCAGTGTGCTGGCTAGTCTTAAATCAGCTTGGCTCAGACTAGAGTCATCTGAGAGGAGGGAAACTCAACTGAGAAAACAGCTCCATAAGATCTCACTGAAGGCAAGTCTATGGGGCATTTTGAAATTAGTGATTGATGGAGAAGGGCATAGCCCATTGTGGGTGGGACCAGCTCTGGACTGGTGGTCCTGAGTTCTGTAAGAAAGCAGGCTAAGCAAGCCATGAGGAACAAGCTAGTAAACAGCACTCCTCCAATGGCCTCTGCATCAGCTCCTGCCTCCCATGTTTCTGACCTGTTTAAGTTCATGCCCTGACTTCTTTCAATGATGAACAGTGATGCAGAAGTATAAGGGTGAATAAACCCTTTCCTCTCCGAGTTGCTTTTAGCCATGGTATTCCTTGACAACAATAGAAACCCTATAAGATCTCAGCTATGCCATGTCTGGAAATATGCCTGAGGGAATTGATGTCCTCCTACACAGATGCTTGCTCTGCCAAGTCCATTACCACTCTAGGCACAAGCGCTAGGAAATGGAAATAACTAAAGTTTCCTTCAACTAACAAATGGATAATGAAAAATATATATGTATATAACAATGAAACTATACACAGCTTTAAAGAAAAGTGAAATCATGATATTTTCAAGTAAATGAATGGAACTCGAAAATATTATATGGAGTGAGGTAAACCAGACCCAGAAAGACAACATCTCATGTTCTCTATTATTTGTGGATCCTAGTTCCCAATCATTAGTTGTGAGTATATAAGCTGGAGTAACCACAGAAACCAGGAAAGAAAGGAGAACACGGGGGTGGGGGGCTCTTGAGATGAGAAAGGGAGAAATGGGGAAAACAGAGGGAGATTCTAACTGGGGAAGGGAGGGTAAGACTAAAGAATAAAGGGATAGGGCTAAGTGACATTAAAGATGTTTGGAAAAGCCACAGGGGAACTTTATTTTATGTTTAATTTAAAATAAATATATAATATATGTGAATATATGTATTGATGATGATATGATCATGATGATCATGATGAAGTTAAGTCACTGGAGTGATATTGTTCTGCCTGAAAGTCATAAACTAACAAAAACCTCAGTGCCAGGCATTGAAACATCCATTGGTTCAGAGGAGTTCAAGAGAGCTACCACAAACAGTGTAGACTGTTACGTAGCCTGTATATAATAGACTTTCCTTCGCTACCCTACTGTATGAACCCTGTTCCCATAGAGCTTTGTTTACTCCCCTGAGAGAATTGCCTCCCCAGGCCAAGAAATACCCTAGGCAAGGTTTTTCCTCCCCTTCCTCTTCAGCAATGCAGCTTAGCACACTAAAGCTCATCATGCAAGCACCCCATTTGTCCATGAGACCTGCTGTATCATGAACATACCTGATAATCTGTATAGGTTTCATTGTTTCTCTATCTCTGCTTTGAACCCTGCACTATCTTGGAATAAAAGCTTCAGAGAAGCTCAATGAAGAGCTCTTGAGCCATATTGCCTGGAGTTCCCTAGTGCTATTGAATCTTGAATTGAACTTCAATTCCTCAACCACTGGAAGTCCCTGGTACAGTTGCCTTTCATTTCCTCCTAGGACCCGAAGGTAAGACTATTATTATTGCAGACATCACATACCTCAGTCACAAGACTTTGAGCAACTGATCTGAAGCCCACCAAGAACCTCCTCTCTGACAACTAACTCTAAGAGTATCAGGAGGTGCTATGCAACTTGCCGATGGGGGACAATTGGTACACAGTGATAAAACCTATGGTCCACAAGAATGACCAGTCCATCAAGATATCCCTAATGGTGCATCTTGGGGATAATCAGCAGCTGTATAATTAGAATTAAGGTTCTTCGATAAGAGGAAATTCACAGCTAATACTATAAATCTAGCCAAGCATCGGTGGCTGGTAAGGTCAGGGGCCCTAGAGGAGATCCTACTACTTTTAGTTTCCTAAACCAGGATAATTGCTAACTCCATTCTAAAAACTCATCCTGATCCACAGATATGTGTAGTTCTCACTACTCATTAAAGGAACTTCTCTATGTACCAGATGGAGACCATTACAGAAATCTACAATGGGTCAACATGCAGAGCTCAACAGACTGCTGTGTTCAACACAACTGAGACATCTACCGTACAACCGCTATCCTACATTAAAGGCTCAGGGGACATTATTAAAGAGGGATCAGAAAGAATGTAAGAGCCAGGGGACCAGGAAGTCAGGTAAGCTTTAGAATAAGAAAGACTTCCAGAGTTAAAGACTCAGTTCATAATGATAAATGGGTCAGTTTTCCAAGGGGAATGAACAACCCTTAGTGCTTTTCTTTGTTTCTTTTGTTTTGTCAATTTAACACACACTAGAGTTATCTGAGAAGAGGGTACCATAAGTGATAAAATACCTCTGTAAGACTGGCCTGTGAGTTAGCCTGTGAGATGGTTTTTTGATTAATGATTGATGTGGGAGGGCATAGCCCACTGTGGGTGGTGCTAACCCCTATGCAGGTGCTCCTGGGTTGACTAAGAAAATGAATTGAGCCAGGAATTGAGCATTCCTTCTTCCGTTTCTGTCTCCACAATCCTGCCCCAAGTTCCTGTCCCGCTTTCCCTCAATGGACCATAAGCCAAATAAATCCTTTCCTCCCCAGGTTGCTTTTAGTCAATAGTAACACATAATTTGGCATCTATTAACAAATATGGAAGGAAAGGAATCTGTTCACATGGGGAAGTAGACCAAGACACAGCTACACAGCAGTCAGTATTGCATTTCTTCCAAAGCCAGAAGGCTGAGCACAAACACCATACAGCACCTTTATACCAAGGACACCTATAGAGCACTCTGTCCAACAAAGGAGGGGCACACTGCCTGACAAGGCAGACCACCTCCACCAGTACCATCACCTACCGTCTCTGCATGGAAAGCACTGAGAGGATGCATTCTATGCTCCAACTAGGAGATCAATAGCTCTTGAAAATTACATAAACACTTGAAAATCAAGGGCCATTGAGAGGTATTGCAGGGAACAATTATGGACTGAACATAAATAAATGTCAAAAATTATGTGCTTAAACATAGACATTTATAGTTTAAATATTTATATTAGAAAAGTAGATGCACATACCATACAACACACACACAATTAAAACCACCAAGTGGAGTGCCAGGAAGGATATTCAGAAGAGAAACCAGTCGGATAGGAAATGGTCAAATACAGACTTTTGAAGTCACAACTGATTCTGGGAAAAAATTCTCATTTTGTCTACAGATTTAATTAACAGAAATCATAAGGAATTTTCTTACAACTGTCCATAATTGAGAAACGTAAGAAATTATTTTATTATTCTGAAGGAACACTTTAATTATACTTACCTACATGAAGCCCATTTAAATGTTATAAATGAGTAAAACTAAAAAATTGGTTAGTGATTCCCTAACCCAGTGCAGCCAAATTTTAGCCAACTTAAAAGCTAAAAATCTTTCAGGAAAAAAAAAAGGCCTTAAGCTTCCCTAAATAATATACCCACAACTCTGACCTGGTCATTGGTATACTTGATCTGAAATGTCACACTGCACCATAAATACATACAAAAAGATCCTATACAAGCATCTTTACCGAGAGGGGGCTTTAAAATCTATTAAAACACCTCTTAATTATCAGCTAAGGAGAAATGACATAATAAGCTGAGTTATACTAAATGTTATTTGTCAAAACCTAAGTCTTCACGGCACTTAAACAGGAGGGGGGGAATGTGAATTAGAAAAAAAGTTCAAGTTTTACTTTACTCATTTAATCTAAAAAGCAATTTGACATGGGCATTGGACATGTGGATAATTACTTAGGAATTCCTAGCCACCCCGCTGTTCTCTAGATTAGGTTAAGAAAATAAAAGTTGTCTCAACCTCCATGCCTTCCCCACACAGCAT
The DNA here is from genome assembly GCA_019843815.1 of Montemys delectorum. Taxonomy (NCBI): domain Eukaryota; kingdom Metazoa; phylum Chordata; class Mammalia; order Rodentia; family Muridae; genus Montemys; species Montemys delectorum. Next base: position 9,796 of record JADRCD010184293.1, read on the forward strand.
CAAAAGAATCTCCTCACTCTTTTCTGCTTAGCCGGAAAAAAAAAAAAATGTTCAGCTCTAGTCAGACAGATTTGTTTTAGATAAATTCTGAATTTATAATGTCCTTCCCATAATAAATATTTCACTCAGTGAGAAACCTCATAAAAATACCCAGTGATTCAATACCACATTCTCCTTGGAAAATGAGGCAAGGCTAGCAATGTGATTCTGTTCCTGTAGAAGAAAGCCAAATAATCCCACCCCAAGCCTGTGAGCCCCAAGAAGAGCCATTTTACCCTGAGTCACAATTTACAAGAGTCACAAATTCACTAGCTCGGGGGAACAGTCTGCTGAGGGCAGGGCAGGGCAGGACGGCAGTTTGAGACACTCCCGTGGAACTGTGTGTAAGCATATTCTGCCCTCCTTCCCCTTGGAGCTGCTTAGGTGAAAAGGGGTGAAGCTCATCAACTCACATTCTCTACTGAGTCTCAAATGTTAGAAGAGGTATGCACGGTGCATTCTGAAGTAGCTTAGCTGGCTTTCCTGTGAGTAAGGCATGGTCAGGAGAAGAGGGTGGTGGTCTGGACATGGACAAGGGGCAGGAGGCATTCAGTGACAATGGTAGCCAGGATCAAGGCCAGCCCAAGCATAGGGCCACCAGCATCATCACTAATTCTAAAGTCTAGAGACTCAATGTGCTCTAGAGAATCTGAGAGGGGAAAGGAGAGAAGGAAGGAAGGAAAGAGAGAAGGAGGGAAGGGTGGGTGGGTGGAGGGAGGAAGAACATTCAATCCCACAGACACCTATTGCCTTTAATTTATACCCTATCATCTTACGACTTGATCAGCTGCTTCAGGTCCCACTGAATAAAGGAGCAGTGATGCTGTCAAGGGAAGCTTACCCTTGCTCTTCACCCTGCCCACCTCATACCTACCAAATGCTCATGGGGACCCTGCTCCCAGCATCCTACACTCTTGGTCCATAAGGTTTCTTGGGCTTCCACTGACCTGCCAACCCCTGTGGGCTCCTGCCTCCGCTACCCACCCCATCTCTGGGCCCAGCCATTCTCTACAGGAATCCCATGTGTTGTTTGAGACTAAGGAGTCCTCCTCCCTCCTTCTCAGTAGCCTCTTTAAATCGTCTTTTCCTTCTGTAGTCTCTTATTAAGAAGTAGACTAGGGGTTTATGCCAGTACATGAGAATGGAGATTTTGGCTAAAATTTTTTTTTAAAAAAAATCAATACTTGACTTAAAGTCAGCATACCTCAACTTAGTCAATAAAATCAGATCCACTTTGAGCTAGGAAGAGTACATGCACTCGGGACAGAGATGCTGGGGACAGACACTGTCCTTCTTGAGGGTTAAAGAGACAAGGACAAGGAGTACCAAGTACACACCATCAGGAGCTTGTGCACCCAGCCCTAATAAGGTAGGAAGACCAATCAGGGCAATCAGGGTGATCCCCATGGAGGGAAAATACTAGGCCCCAGTTTTAAGAACAACAAATAACTCTCAGGGCCATAAAACAGCCTTCAAAATAGAAAAAAAACAACATATTAAAGTCTACCAAGACAAAACCAAATGTTCAGTATCACATTCTGGAAGGTAAAAAGAAACAAGGTGTGCACCGTGTGCTGAAGGGAGGTGGGCTTGAGGGACAGAAGCCAGGTTGAAGGACTCTGCATCCTTAGGGGGGCATCTAAAACACTCTAACTGTGGCACTGACAAATCTGAGAGGTGAGAGAGGGTGGTGCAAAAACAGACAGAAAGAAGCATAAAGCAGGGGGATCCAGAGGGTCATGCTCAGGGTAGGGGATTGAGAGAGATGGTGGAGTTGACAGAGCTATCTCCAGAGAGAGGAAACCAGAGAAGAGAAAAATTACCATGACAGAAAGCCCAAGCAAGAGATAGCAACAACGCTAACCATATAATATCAGGGCAGTGGAGGAAAGGAGAGTGCTGGAAAGGGCTCTCTTTGAACATCTCTAGTCTGTGGACGCCTTCCGGAGAACGTGTGAGTTTGGCCATTTGTGTAGAAGTTAAAGGTAGATCAGAGCTGGCTAATATGCAATCCACTGTCTAATGACATGGGAAGTGCGTGTGAACCTGTCCAGCCCAAGTAAAGCTCAGGCCGCATGGCATGACATAGGCTGTGTACAGCTTTAAATGTTCGGAACAGAAAGAATGTCTACGTTATGGTTTGGCTGTGAAATGGTCTGGACAGATCCGATGTTTGAACACATGGTTGTCGGCTGGTGAGTGTGTTTCGGAAGGTCACAGAGAGACTCGGATGGGAAGTAAAGCTGGGGGCAGATCTTTGAAGGTGCACCCTGGTGCCACATCAGGTTCCATTCTCTACTTCCTGTCAGCCACTGGAATGTGACCAGCCACAGCTCCTACCCGCCTGTCTTCTCCTTCATGACAGATTAAATCCACTGAAATGACAAGCCAAAGCAAACATCTCCTCGGGAAATACTTCTGCCGGACATTTGGTCACAGCCACAGGAAATTCAACAGAGGGATGTGAGCTTTTTAATCTTCAGAAGCTGAAGAAAGAAAGCAAACTCAAAGCAAAAGGGGGGAAATAAAGATAGAGAGGAAGACAGTGAGCAGACAAGAGACAAGCTCTGCAGAGTGATGCAAACGGCAAACAGGCACACTTGAAAACTGAGCAAGAGGATGGACGTGCAGACAGCAGAAGGAGGGAAGTAACAGCCATTGGTCACCAAGAACTAGGCCTTTCTACAAACTTGAGAGTAATGAAGGAGAAGGAAATAAGGATTGCTTAGGAAAACACAGGGCTCTTCATACTCGATCCTTCAAGATGGCCTCAGAACAAAGCATTCATTGAACAACACACAAAGAGAAGAAATATGGCTTCCACAAGAAGTACAATTTCAAGGCAGCTCCCCCGCAAGGCCCTGCAAGGCCAAGAACTCCATCTGGCCCAGCGGTACATACCTGCAATCCTACCATTTGGGAATCTGAGGCAGGAGGATTATGAGTCCACCCCACACAGAACATGTCTGTCCTCTCTCACCTGGGATAAAACCACTTTTGATTTGGACCTGTTGTGGGGAGGGGTCAACGTTATTTTCCTGTTGTGAGAGGGATACAGTCACATGCACACTCAGAACAGTAGCAGTCTCTCCTCCCTTTGCCTGGTATGTACTTCTTCCTGCTTCGGGTTGTGAGAGTGGAGTCGAAGGCTCTTTGGTTTACTTGGCTGACATGAGTGTCTCGTAAGAGAGAGTTTCTGTCACTGGAAAGCCTTGAGGGAAAAAGGAAGTACCTATTTGTCCTTAAATATGTCAAGTAAAGCTTCTTTTCCTAAAACACTTTTTTATGTCAAAATAAATGTAAATTTACACCTGAACTTAACATTAGTCATAATTGTTAGAGCAGAAAATTCTACATTTTCATTTGCTTGTTATATATATATATATATATATATATATATATATATATATATGATTCTGTATGTAGTGTTACAGCAAGAAAATGTCAATCTGCTTTACAGTTATTAGGATTCTATTAAACTGGTGGAAATGAACTTAGTGTATTTCATATGGCAAGGATTTCTGGATAGCATCAAAGACACATTTAATAAAAATCAGACAACCTGGGCTTGGTTAAAATTAAACAGGGGTTGTGTATCAATAGACTATCACATAGAGAATAGGGAAAATATTTACTGCAAACCAAATATCTGACAAAATATGAGTATCTGAAATAGAGAGAGAATTCAGGACTTCAACAGTAGGGAAATTCAACCAGAACCAAACGTGGGCAAAGGACGTAAAAAGACCACTCTCCAAAGAAGATAATCAGAATGAAGAGAGCTTCAGCATCATTACTCATCAGCAAGATGCAAATCAAAACTAAGGTGAGAGTCCACCTCACACCCATCAAGATAG
>JADRCD010184295.1:0-10192 GCA_019843815.1 Montemys delectorum
TCTCTGCTCAAATGCTATCCAGTAGAAGCCTTTGATGATCTCGCGGCCCTTACTCCAGATTCACCCCTTCCATCCCACCTTACTCCTTCATCCGGCTTTATGTTCACAGTAAAGCATATGTGTATCAATTTGTAGCCTTTATTTTCTTCTCTCCTCCAGCAGCATACAAACCCTTCCTAAATAAAGATATTTGGATATTTAAGCCAGATTTTCGTAAACGATGGCCACAGCTAAGGTTTTTAATCTAAGGATTATATTGTAATGTTCTATAGCTTACGTAAACATATGTAATTGTAGAAAAATATTAAAGTACTATTGTTAGAGGGACATGTTTAAATATCAGTCCCAAAGAGAGCTTTTTACTTGTAAAAATATCTGCATATGTAGATATTCACATAGCAAATGATCTAAAAGGACAGGACATGTCTGAGAGGCCAGAGTCCGAATGTGCCTTTATTTTCTATTTTCATAGGATTTGATGCCTGTTTTACAGAAGTGTAAAGTACAATTAAAAAGATTTTAAATGACCTAGGACTGGAGTAAAAAAAAAAAAAAATGGTGAAAAATGTAATTAAGAACAAATAACTCGGCACCTAAACTACAATTATTACCCAGTAATAAATCTTTGTTATATAATAGGTGCTACACTGTCAAAGAAGATCCTTAGATCTACTTAGAACAATGAACCAACCAAAATTACTACAGCTTACAGCTTCAATTCTCCCTAAGGAACAAGAGGCCACCTGCAGCTGGAGCATGTCCCCTAGTGCTTCACTAGAAAGCAACAGGCAGCAAGCGTACACCTCACCTAACCAGTTGCCAGTGTTGAGATGAAAATCGGGAAAGGATCCCACTGTAGAGGAAAGGCTGGCAATTACGAGAGAATACTCTGATTGGCCGTAGACATTTCTGACATATAGCTTCTAGAAATTACATGACATTACTATGCGTGAGAACACAGAAATACCATTTCAGGTTGTTTGAGCTACATGTCAAAAACAACAAACAAACAAACTAAAACAGAAACAAAAAACAAAATCAGATTAAACACAAGGTAAGATCCTAAAAAGCATATTGTACCAATGATACCAGAAAATTTGGGAGCCATCAGGAGTACTAGCCTTCGCCGTGGGTCTTCTCTTTGTTCCAACAAAGTCAGAGAACTTGGTACTGAACACCTAAATGTCTTTATAAGCAGTGACTTTGACTGTGCAGTCCTCCTACAATTTTGTCCAATGGCCAGGAGAGAGGGGACATCACAGAGTTCAGTCGATACTCAATAAAAAGCTTGGAGGCACTGACATTCACAGAGTTTTCTGGAAAGTTTGAGTAAACACATTTAACTCTGTCCCTTTGAAAAACACTAAAGTAACACTCAGAAGTAAATAAAAGGAAAGCAGTTGCAAGATAAAATAAGCAAGAGGTACCACATTCAAGAATTTTGAAGGAGGAGAGCCAGGCAGAAATTATTTGGAGCTGATAACGCTACAGTGTAAGTGGCTGCAAATGCAGTTGTCATTTTGGCTTAGCCTAAGGATTCCAGAAAAATTCCAGTGACTCGGAGGGCGAAAGTAGGGGAGGAAACACAGGGCTAAAAAATGTCAAGTCACATCCCAACTAACGCCCAGAAATTACAAACACTTGGTAGGAAATTAGGGGGAGGTCTTCAAGGTCTGGAATCCAAGCGCAGTACAAAGGACCACAGAAAAGGGAATCTTACCGTTCAACCCAGATAACTAACACAAAGAGCACTAGAGGGGCAGAATATAGCAAATGCCCACCAAATGGAAAAGAGTCTACGTAAAATCTATTATTCACCTTGTACTGGATTAAAAGGAGATTCAATTTTCTCCAAATTTACAAAGGAAAAGGAACTAGTCACATACAAAAAAAAGGGGGGCCCCCAAATCATATTGCTGGAACTCTCAACAGCAACAGAATTACAGAAAATAGAAAAATAATGCATAGAAAAAATATTCAGAAATGTAAAAACTGAAAAAAAAAAAACCGTCTACCTCACATCTACTATTCCATTCCTTGTTGGAAATAATCCAGCAGAACTAGGAACTTAACCCAGAAAGACGTGAGATCAAAAAATGGAGACCATGCAGATTTGAACAGGGGAGAGTGAAGACAGCAGTGGGAGCAGATCTCGGGGGACACAGAGGTGACTGACTGAGCACTGTCACGCTGGGATATGCTAAGAAACAGTGAACATTTTAGAAATGCTCCTGGATGTCCTAGAAGAGGCGACGGTGAGAAAATGACAAACAAAACAGCCTGCTCCAGGAAAAGACAAAAGGTCACATCAAGGGAAGGAATCATACATAATACAGGGCTTTACCAAACTAATAAAAATCTGAAGGCTCAGTTCTTACTTCATCCCTCAAATGGTAGGAGCTGTCTTAGATGGGCAAGTGAAGGAACTGGAAAGGCTGTAAAATGACAAGAACTCATCTACCATAATTGGAAGTCAATAGACGCTGCCTGAAACAAAAATAATAATAAAGCACTATTAGGACATGGATATAGGAATTCTGGAGGAGATATGTGTAACTAAAGCAATTTCCTCTTTACACACACACACACACACACACACACACACACATGCACACACACACACACACACACACACACACACACACACACACGCACATGAGTTCACTACTCAGCCGCTACTCTAGGGCCCTGCCTTCCATCTTGGTACTTTTTTTTAGGAGAGAATCTCTCATGTATGGTGTGGAAGCATCACCTGTCAATAAAAAGCTGATAGCCTCTGTATTAGCTGAGGCAGGGTTAGAAGGTGGGAGATAGAAGATACAGGAATTCTGTGGTAGAGTCAGGTGTCGGGAGATTTGCAACCTGGACTCTGAAGAAGTTGGCTGCATAAAATCAGGAGAGGTAACTAACCAGCCATGTGGCAGACTTAGAACAGAATAGACATGTTATATAAGTTACTTGGTAGTGGAGGGGACAGCCTAAGCTCATGGCCATAAGCACTCTAATAATCAAGAAGCCTCTGAGTTGTAATCCAAGGAATTGATCACAGGTGAAAAAGCCCACGGTTACCAGAAAAAGATAGAAGTGTACCAATATGGTGGTGCGTGCCTGTGATGCCAGGACCGGAGAGGCTAAGACAGGAAGGTCTTAAGTTCAAGGCCAATCTGAGCTACTCAGTGGGCCTGAGGCTATCCTGGGTTAAAGGGTGGCATCCTGTCGCAGAAAGAAAGAAAAGGGAGAAGAGTGGTAAATAAGGGAATTGTTGAAAACTGGGTCATACCATGCTCACAGCTGGATTCCCAGAGCCTAGGAAACGGCCTGGCCCAGATGACACTCAATTCTTATAGACAAGAAGCTTTCAAATCATATGATCCACACTGTGAGGCTCACCAGGGGGAATTAACCAATGCCTTTCTGTGCACGACTTTTCCAATGAAACATTACTCCTCCTAATGTATAAAGCACTTCATCTTATACACACCCGGGAGCCTGAAAAGTCTTGGCTGCCATGCTGACTCTGGGGCCTGGGAGTTAAGAGCCAAAGCCCTTTTACTGTCCCTCAGGGCCTGGTCAAGGTGGATGGCAGATGACTTAAGAGTTTTGTGGTTCCGTCTGTTCATTCAACCCGGCTTTGCATATAGATTAATAATACATAAATCTCAACTGTACCCTGAGAGAGTGTCCAAAGAAAAATGGTCCTGCAGTATACATTCTACAACGACTTGGCATCCTTAATTCGGATTTTTCTTAGTTGAAAAAAAAATTGACTGTCGTCTGTTCCTCTTGCATCAGTAATTTTTAGGTTTTCTTCTTCTTTCAACAAATGTCCACCAGGTCTCAAACCGATCTCTTTTCTTTCTTCAAAAGGTAATCCACACAAGTTTCAAGCGTGAAGAGGTGTACCGTGAAGGCCTCCCTGGTCCCCAGCCCTCAGCTCTACTCCATCCACTGAGAGCAGGCAGCACAGCTCTAGCAACACCACTTCATCTCCCCCCTGCTCTGCTTCGTACCTTCTGCTATCTCTTCTTTTCTAATATACCTTGGAGATGTTTCCTTAAGGCACACAGCAAGTTTTGTCATTCTTTCCCACAGGTACATGATATTCATATAACAATATCAGATAGATGTGCAGCTTCTTGGCTAACAGCAATCTACTCTTTGTCCCTTTGCTACTAAAATAACACTAACACTGACAAAACTCTCCTAATCAATTTTATCCTGTCACAAACTTTATATGGGTGATGGAATTCCTACAGGGAAGCTGCAGAGTATGTGGGTCTCTACCTCATCAGACTCCTGTTTCCCTCCTAAGTGGTGTATCAATTCACTCCTGCCTTAGTTAACTTTGAAATTGCAGGCATAGAACCCCAGTACCAAGGCAATTTACAAAAGAATACATTTAATTAGGCTTACACTTTCAGAGGGTTAAAGTCCACAAATGTGGAGCAAAGAGACATGGTGGCAAGAATTGCTGAGAGCTTACATCTTCATAGACAAGCAGGAGGTAGAGAAAGCTACCTGGGATCGGCAAGGGCTTTTGAAAGGCTGGTGGGGATGGCTCAGCAGGTAAGAGCACTGACTGCTCTTTCAAAGGCCCTGAGTTCAGATCCCAACAACCACATGGTGGCTCACAACCACCCGTAATGAGATCTGACGCCCTCCTCTGGTGCGTCTGAAGTCAGCTACAGTGTACTTATGTATAATAATAAATAAATCTTTGGGCCAGGGCTGACTGGAGCGAGCAGGGTTGACCGGAGTTGACCAGAGTGAGTAGAGGTCCTAAAAAAATTCAATTCGCAACAACGACATGAAGGCTCACAACCATCTGTACAGCTATAGTGTACTCACATACATTAATTAAGTAAATAAATCTTTAAAAAAAGAAAGGAAGGAAGGAAGGAAAACTCAGTGGCAATACCTCTATACAAGGCCACATCTCCTGATTCTTTTAAAGAGTTCTACCAAAAGGGACCAAGTGTTCAGACATAAGTAGGTTTCTGTTCATACATTTCTTTCTTTCTTTCTTTCTTTCTTTCTTTCTTTCTTTCTTTCTTTCTTTCTTTCTTTCTTTCTTTCTTTCTTTTTTCAAGACAAGATTTCTCTGTGTAGCCCTGGCTGTCCTGGAACTCACTCTGTAGATCAGGTTGGCCTGGAACTCAGAAATCCGCCTGTCTCTGCCTCCCAAGTGCTGGACTAAAGGCGTGCGCCACCACCGCCTGGCTGTTCATCCATTTCTAACCTGGATTTTTCTTATCAAATAAGCAGAATATGCTGTCTTCCTTTAGTTTTAACTTTTATCTCTTATTTGAAGGAGACTGACTTGAGTGTGTATTTAATAGAGATTCATATTTCACATGATATAATTTACTCTCCTCTCCAAGCTCGAAAGACTATAAGTGAATTGTGCAGATATTGGCCTAGGCCACCTAGGCAGATATCTGGCTGCCTGCCATTGTCTTAGGCTTCCATCAAAACCGTTTTCCAAGGCCATCCTTCTCTTACGGGGCTCCCCAAGTTAAGTAAGGAATTCTGCTACATAACTTAGGCTTTGGATTTAAAAAGAGCCATCCAACTTCTGAGTTTCCCCCTGATACCATGAGTCTTTTGATTAGCCAAGAACGCTATCCAATTCTTCAGTCCTATGTGTGTGCAAGATCAAGTAAAGAAATACCTACCGACTTTGCGCAGAGAATTTTTAAGGAAAAAAAGAAACTCTTCAAAATCCCATGCACAGGACTCTCATAAAAGGTTAGTTTCATTTTGTCATAACTAATGTGCCAGGCACTGGAAGAAAAACCTAGTTGGCTAAAGCACACAGCTGTTTCTGTGTTTTGGGATGCGTCCATGAAATACTTCCAGAAGTTCAACACTGAGAGGGAGGCCTAGCAGAATTGTTCCACTACTTAGCTGGTAACACCTGCCTGGTAAACATTGGAGATGACTGATCTGTAATTGCAAACCTTCAACAGATTCTCTACCAGCATGGAACTATTTATTCAGTGAACAGATCACTGCTCACTTGGAACTCAGATTCCTCAGGGAATGCACTTTTCTGGCTCCACCTATGTATAAATTCTTGGCGAGCTTGCAGAGTCAAGGAAGAAGAGGAAGAGAGAGACAGCACTGCTGTTCACCTCAGGCTACGGTTATGACTGCATTTCCTACACTTTTTCTGAGTCAACAAACAATAGTAACTAGGGGAAAGTTACTGTGAGATTTGAGGTTCAATTAAAATTTTTGTTCAGTATATGACATTAGTGAAGAAATATGGACAAGTGACATGGCTCAGCAGGTAAAGGCACTTGCTGTCAAGGCTGATAACCCAAGTTCAATCCTAAGGACCTCGGTTGGGGGGGGCGGGGTGTCAAAGACAAGAAGAGACTCCTGTAAGCTACCCTTTGACTTCCATACACATGCATCCAGGAACATACACACACACACACACACACACACACACACACACACACAAATAAAATACATGTAATAGATATTTTCTAAACAGAAAAATTATCTGAACAATCTCCCATACCAAAAACATACTAAGTCTATATTGAGATTATCTTAAATATATATGCAATATATATAACATATATAAATATAAATATATATCCTAAGTGCTGAGCTTCTGAGATCGGTTTTTAGCCAGGCATCTTTACATACTGCCCACAATGCAGCATTATATGGAGAGCACACACACAGAGCAACCGCCTCAGCCCGTAGAGTTAACAGACTCTGATTACAATTTCTTCAACTTTTGACTCATGTTAGCTCTCTCTTTTCACTGGACCCTTGCGTTGACTCTCCTGCCGCCACTGTTTTATTTAGCATTCCAATATAACTGAACTTCCACGAACACAATACTTTACAGAGGGATTATTTTCTGCTTTGCGAACTGTCATGACTCTTTTTTATGTATTTTCCACTAATGAATACAAATGCTAAAAACATCTTTGGCTCAATAAAGTCAGGAGTTCTGATTACAATTCCAGCAGAGTTAGATTGCACAACTGAATCCTTTCCCAAGGAACCCCACAACAAGAATTCACAAATGAGCACTCCCACAGACATTCCAGGAAAACCCAAGAAACAAACAAAATCTCACTTACAAAAGGTAGTGTGTCTTGAAATTCTCAAATAGCTTACCATTTCTCTCTGATGCCAAGAGTAGGTTCCATGATCCGAGTTATCCTGGCACACCAGTAAGATACACAGCTCTGAGAGCTTCTACGATTTGTTAGGCATTTTTCCAGCTTCAGGTATGCATGGTCCAGGCATGGCCTTCTTCTTTTCAGCTTACCCAAAAGGCCAATAGCTCTCAGGCTGGACATCAGAATCATTGCCTTTTTTTTTTTTTTTTTTTTTTTTTTGGGCAATCCTAACTTCTGCTCTACAGCTCATTAGCTTCCTGACCTCTGTCATTCCATGCTCTCAGCTATGATGACAGGTCACACACTGTCCGGCCTACATTTCACAGAGTCCACTTGGAGAGTAGAGAAAGAACTACCCTTGGCTGAAAATCACTAATGACCTCTCCAATGCTCCACTCAACAAGCACAGATCCACATATCTATGTTTGGGAAAGATAATGCAAAGATGAGACACACTCCTAACCTTAAGTTTAGGGAACCTGTCACAACCTCTTCTATCACTGACACACTCAAGGTTCAATGAGAGTCAAAATCCAGACCCCCCACTCTGAAACAAAGAGCTTCTTTACTCAAATGTGGATTTTGTTTCTTTGTTTCTTTTTGGACAGGGTCTCCCACCCTGCAGTCCAGAATAATCTGGAACTCATTACAGATTTCAGGCTTGAATTTGAAGCAGGCCTCCTGCCTCGGCTTCTGGAATGGCAGGACAACAGGAATGACCAGCATGCCCAGCTTTTAGCTTAAGTTGAAAAAGTATGATTTTTGAAGGGGTGGAGGGGAATACGGTGTTTAATGAACCAGGCGACAGTCAGAGACCTCTGTGTTCAATTCTTACCCCCAATTCTTCTTCCCCCTCTGATCGCAGGTCTTTCTCCACTGGGAATGTTGCCTATCCCTTTCTCATCTGCCTGAAGGTATTCTGAGTTATCCAAATGAACAGACATGCTAGTGGCAACTAGTAGGTGGAATCGTGGACATCAAATGTCCCGCAATGGACAAGAGAGTCCAGTTTAAAGAACTGTCCCATCCTCAGTGTCCTCAAAGTCTTAAGAGGCTTCAAAGTGTAGCGCCCTTTTAGCCCTGTGGGCACAGTATACTCAAGCGAAAATTCTCTGCCCGGGATAGGTACACAATCAGTCCTTGAGAAATGTTCTTGCTGTACTGTGTTAGCTCCCTTCTGGCTTACAGGTATTTCGTGGAACCCATAAACAGGTTCACCGTGTATGACCCAGCAAGGCCACGAGCTTGTGCAATCATCTCCCCAAAGCAGATAAATAAGAAGGCAGGCGTTCACCTACAAAGTTCTTCATCCCAACAGTATCCATTTAACAGACCCATTTTTAAAAACATTCCAAAACTCCCAGTGAAGAGCCAAACGTTTTCTCCAGAGACCACATTACTCAATCCTAACCTAATTTTCTGCATGCCTCTCTCTCTGGGCCCTACCAACATACATCTCCTAACAGACCTTAATATCTTGCAGGCCACAACTCATAGGGTCTCTTAAAGTCACACCTATGCCGTAAGACACCCCCTTTAGACTCCTCTGTCTCTTCTAATGAATACAGGCCTGAACACTACAGTAAGGACTGGCAAAATGAGACACGCTGACTTCTGGGAATTCTGAAAGTTTCCTGTGAGAGCTTTCGGGTGCATTATGTAGAATTTTCATTTCTGAATAATCAGTGCTGCCTGCCATAAGCACTTCCGAGAACTGGTTGACTAACACGTTAGTTTAAATACTCAAAAAAGGTGATCTTCGCCTTCCTTGATCGCTGAAGGTGTAGTATGAACAGAATAGCAGCAAACTCAATAAATAAATGGTGTGTTCACACCAAGTGAAGCCCCAGCAACACACAGCACCCGGTAATAACAGAGGGTGTCTCATGCTTCAAGCAGGGGACTATTCAAGAACTCTATCAATGTGGGGTACATTACAGTAGAGACCTAGCAACCTCTCCAGACCCTGTATGTCCTAACATCCCCCCAGCCTTTTGCTTTCATTGGTAGCAAACACACATCTGTAGAAGGGGACGATGCCATAAATTTGACTTTCATTAGTCTCATTAATACATATGTTTCATTTTAATTCTCTTCTTAAGAAGTTGCTAGGGAGTTCTGTTCTTAAGACGTGTGTATCCTGTTTTGTATTTGGGCATGAGTAAGCCGAGTAATGAAGCACTCATAAGCCAACACAATGAGTTCAAGCAGGAAAGGAGCCTATTCGACACAAGTCTAAGAAAATTCATTTCATCCCAAGATATTCTCTTTCTGTCTCACACACACATACACACACACATACATACACACACATACACACATATACACACAAACATACACACACACACGTATATACACAAACATACTATACACACATACATACAAACATACACACATATATATACACACACATATACACATACGTACACACACATAAATATACTCACATACATTACACACACACACACACACACACATACACACACAAAGGTAGACTCAAAGAGGTCTTGTGTATCAAGGGGCATCAGGGTCAGGTCGCAGCACAGGTTAAAAGTAGTAATGTCACTTTGAACAGTGCTCCTTAAAAATGCTTTTGTTTAAGCCAGGCAGTGGTGGCGCACGCCTATAATCCAAGCACTTGGGAGGCAGAGGCAGGCGGATTTCTGAGTTTGAGGCCAGCCTGGTCTACAGAGTGAGTTCCAGGGAAACCCTGTCTCCGAAAAACCACAAAAAAAAAAAAAAAAAATGCTTTTGTTTTTATTTTTACAGTAAAATACAGATTATGATCATTCAAGCTTATGGAAAGTTGTGCCAAATCACTTCCTAAACTTTGGACCACTAGACACGTTACAGGTTGAAATTACTGTTTTTTATGTGAGAGACCTCTTCTTGGCTACCCACTATTACAAGCCAAGTCATATCTACCGGCCTAAAACCACTACTGCAAAAGATCAACCCTGCTCTCATTAAAAGGTTTTACTGCCACAAAGAGAAACAAGCCAAGTGTCCTTTCAGTTTGAAACAGGATCACAGTGACAAATCCT
>JADRCD010184297.1:0-21452 GCA_019843815.1 Montemys delectorum
ACCTGCACGGTTCAAGCTGGAGAAAACCCCAGTGTGGCAAAGGGAAAAGCACACAGAGTCACGCCCTAACCAAGAAGTTATTTGCAATTGATAGATGCTGGGAGAGGAAAAATCAATTTTCTTCAACAATGTGACGTTGACATTGGATCTGTTAACCAATCTGCAGGGCAGACCTTATGCTCAGGAGCAATCGGCCAACCCAACCCAACTCTATATTTTTGTGTGATTTTGTTGTTGTTGTTGTTGTTGTTGCTGTTGCTGTTTTGTCTAGGCTTTAGGTTTTCCTGAGGAGATAGAGAATAGGAAGCGGAGGAGATAGGCGGGATCTGGAAGGGAAAGAATGTGGCCAAAATATATTGTATGAATTTTAAATAAAAGATGAATTCAAACAACAAATGCCAGTGAGGATGTGGACAAAAGGGAGATCTTTAGCACCCTGCTGGTGGGAACGCAAACTAGTCCCCAGCACTGCCGAAGTCAGCGTGGATGCTTCTTAAAAACCCAACGTACATCCTCCACATGGCCCAGCCACACCAGTTCTGGGTATTTGCCCAAAGGACACTAAACCAACCCATCAGAGACCCCTAGTGTGATGGTTAGTATATGCTTGGCCCAGGAAGTGGCACTATTAGGAGGTGTGGCCTTGTTGAAGTAGATGTGTCACTGTGGGCATGGAGTTAAGACCCTCACCGTAGCTGCCTGGAAGTCAGTCTTCCACTAGCGGCCTTCAGATGATGATGTAGAACTCTCAGCTCTGCCTGCACCATGCCTGCATGGATGCCACCATGCTCCCGCCTTGATGATATTAATGGACTTAACCTCTGAACCTGTAAGCCAGCACCAATTAAATGTTGTTCTTATAAGAGTTGCCTTGGTCGCAGCATCTCTTCACAGCAATAAAAACCTAACTAAGACACCTGGCCATCAATGTTCTCTGCAGCTAAATTGTAGAGCCAACCTGGATATTCAGCAACAAAGAGAGATATATAAGGGAAAATGTGGCGCTTTTTTTTTAGCTATAAAAAAGAATGAAATTATATCATTTGAGGGAAAATGGATGCAACTAGAGATATATCAAGTGAACTAAGCCAGTCTTGAAAAGATCAATATCAGATGTTTTCTCTCATTTGTGGTTCCTAAATTTTATATACAACCACATGTGTATATAAGAAATGATGTCAGAAGTGAAATTATCCAGGGGGAAAACATGGACAAATGTGAGTGAGTGCGCAAGGAAGGGAAAGCAGGACGTGCACTCGAGATGCAGGATAGACTTGTCTGAAATATTAAAAAAAAATAAAATACAGAAGAAAGTGCCAGAGGAAGCGAATGAGATCAAAGCATAGTATACATCCTTATGTTCTGCTTCTATCTGGGCTGTTGTGATAAAAAACGCCTAGCAAATAGCACAGCAGGACGGGAAAGGGCATGGCTTTCAGTCGCAGGCTACCACCCATCACGTCAGGGAAGACAAGGCAGAAACCTGGGCAACTAATCACACGACCCCTGCAGTCAAGAGCGAAGAGTGAGGAAAGCTCCACACTGCCTCTAGGCTGGCTTAGCATCCAGCCAGTTTCTTCTGCTCTCAAGTAGTTCAGGGCCGCGAGCAGGGAATCAACGATACCACCCACAATAAGATATGTCTTCTTAGAAGCAGCTAATGATTAAGACCGTCCCCTACAGACTATGTGATCCACCCGGTTCTTCCCTTGAGGCTCTTCCCCCAATGATTCTAGGTTGCCGCGAGTTGACTTTTGAAACAACCATCGCAGAATGTATAGAATGTCGTAAAGAACCTCCTGACTTACAAATTGAATCTACACTAATAACAAGTATGTATATTATTAAATGAAGAGGCTTGAAAGAAAAGAGCAAGCTGATTACCTGACAGGCGACATTATCTGGTGCACTCAGAGCACCAGATATATGATGTGGGTTTACTTAGCTTCAAGAAGTCCCATTAAAGGCTGAGTCTCTACCATTTTTTTTTTCATTTATTAAACAATCCATAATGCTTTTCATTTGCCAAGCTGGTGAATATGGACCACCAGGGCTGACAGAAACACTACTCCTTTACACAGGGAAGGACACAAATCTACTCTAGCCTGTGATTGTGTATTCTCCTGTTACCTCACTCACTCTGGCCCAGAGGTAGCAGCAACAGGGGGATTGTGATGTACTTTGGGTCACTCTCCACAGTTCCCGTGCTTTACCAGAGGGATCACATTAGACTCTATATAGCTGAGACGTGGTTATGTATCCATTTCCCATTGCAAAGAGTGGAGAAGCCAGCATTCACGAAGCCCAGAGACTGCAAAGATGTCAACTTTACCTTCAGGCTAAGCGGTTCGGTACACTTCTAAATTCCTTAGAAGTGGGGATTTGGTCTTAAACTCTTCTGCCCTCTCGCAGAGCATGCCCCTTGATCTGTGCTCTTTACACTTTATCCAGTATCCCCATTCTGTCTCACCTTCCTCCTGTCCTGGAGGCCTTGGAAGGAGGACCTACCTGTCCATACTGGGTGCAATAAGTCTCAGGTTTAGTCAGTCCACAGGTAGATGAGGCTCGAAGAAGCTGAGTCCTTCCAATGAGCAAGTCCCCGACAGGTGGATAACAGGCCCCTCGGGAGCAGGCTTGCTGGGCACACAGGAGGCCAGGCAAGGCTGAAATTACAGGGGAATATTGAAGTGTACCCAGAAGATGAAATCCCAGCTGGTCACTCCAATATTCTCTCCTTAGGAGATGACATCACCAAAACTGGACCCTCTCTTCACTGGTGTCTATGTAATGACTACAGTCCTGACTCAGGGAGGTAAAGGGGCTGGTTTCTTGTCCCATGACCCAAAATTTGAAGGGGGGGGGGAGCTGGGGATTGTAACACAGCTAACAGAGTGCATGAAGTCCTCAGTAATACATAACCAGTATGGTGATGCACACCTACAATCCCAGGATTCAGGAGCCAGAGACAATAGGATCAAGAATTCAAGGTTATCCTCAGCTACATAAAGGATGCAAGGCCAGCCTGGGTTACATGAGACTGTATACATGTATGAAATGTTCAAACTACATTTTTAGTGAAAAGAAAATGGGGAGAAATGTCAGTAACAGTAACCAGCAGCTATCTTAATACATGACTGACATCATCTACATGTGGCTTTAGAATCAATCTGGAGACACACGCTGGGCCACGTAAACTCTTGTGTCAACTTATGGTGCCCGTGTAGCGCCCTCAGGCCACAACGTGGATGAGGCTGTCGGCTGAGCTGTTGGTGGAACATGGAGAAAGCACGTGTTATTTTACTTTGCACTGCTGACCGACTGAGCCATTACCTGAAAGCAAGCAGCCGTGAGTTCTCCAGGAGAACAGAGGCTCTGGGGAAAGCTTGAGAGTGAGAGATGGGGGACTCAGGAAACCACACATCACCCTTGGGTGAGGACAAGAAGACCCAGGGAGCCTTCTGAGAGAGTCAGAGAAGCCCCTCCCTCCTGGACCACAGAGAGGTGGGAGGAGGAAAGGGATGCTTACCGAACCACAGAAGGAAAAGTGCTGGCATCGTGGACCAGTGCAGGTCCTCAGAAAGGTCACCTAGAACAAAGCAAAGCATCCTGCATGGTCGGTCAAGCCCCCTCTCCACCCTCCCTTCATTGTACTAGACCACCACCCTTATCAAGTACTTATCCTGGATCTTCCCAAAGACACTTCTGAGCAGTGGGCATGTTGGTAACCAAGAGCGAGAACCTAGGAGGGAGCCCTGGGGAAACCCCAGGATCAGCTTCCTCTTCTGAAATGTGTGGGAACATGGGGATTGTGCAGGAGGAGGGAGGACATTGCAGGAGGAGGGAGTACATCCCACTGCAGCCGATAACTAAAGGGAGGTCCAAGGCTTTATTTCTGCCGAGGGAGAGAGAGAGAAAGAGAGAGAGAGAGAGAGAGAGAGAGAGAGAGAGAGAGAGAGAGAGACTGGGGCTTCTCAGGGCTTCAAACCAGGCTTAGGTACGAGCCAAATGCACCCAAGCCAAGAGGTGCTGAAAGTCTAGGGGCAGGTCTTTTCCTGAATCGACAGGGTCTCTAGGATCACATGGCCACAGTGCAGGTGAAACCGTGGTGGTCACAATTCTAGGAAAGCCAGGCTGCGGGAATGCTATGGGAAGAAGAGAGGTCTTAAAAAGACATGTAGGGTGCCTTGGGAAGAAGTGGGGTGCTGTGGGGAGAGGTGGGGTGCTGTGGGGAGAGATGGGCCCGACAGTTTTAAAAAAAGCAAAAGCAGCTCAAAGACGTCTCCAGTTCCAAAGAAAACCATGGAAGGCTGCTGGAAACAGTGCAGGAGGCAGGCCCACCTCAGAGGCCTACGCCACCCTTCCTCCACCTGGGATAGGACATTGGTCTGCCCAATGACACCCAAGCAGCTGAGAAAGAAAGATGGATGGTGGTCAGGCAGAGGGGAACCAGCAGCTTTTCTGCCATTACATCCCAGTGCTTCAAAGCCATGCCTCCTCCAGAGCAGTTGGGAGCTCAAGCTGGGAGTGCAGCCTGAGGTCTCAAGGGCCACGGAGGGCCAAAGACAGAAAGCATCTCTGACTTTTCCTGGCTCTCTCTACACTCCTGCCCCCAGCTGAAAAGCCCACCAAGAATGAGGCTGAGCGGAGCCCGACCATTCTTCCCACCTTGTCTTTGTACTAAGCCCAGATTTTAGCTGCTTTCTTCTAAGTTGCCAGGAGCTTATCAGCCACGAGGAGAAGCAGTTCAAACAGCCTCGGACCAGACGTTTACCCAAGTGTACTTAGGTGAGCTCCCAGAGGAGTGCTACATGGGCCCTGTAATCAGCCTTAGTCCCAGACCTGCTCCATCCAACCCCCACAGGACAGGTAAGGCAGAAAACCTACCTCACCCTGAGCTCCTATGCTCCCCTGCCTTTCTCCAGATCCCTCTCGGAGAGCTCCCTTGGGAATGTGGGGGTCCCCTCTCTTGGCTCCACTGTTTTAAACAACAGCCTTGCCTCTGGAGACTCCCCGCCTGGGTGTAGCCCCACTGCTGGCTGGCCTCAGGAATCTGGCAGCTGTCACGCCCATCTGACGTCACGGCACCCCCACCCTCAGGACAGGACTAGGCAAGTGGGTTGGTCTTGGAGGCTTCCTGCCCTTAGGTGTCTGGAGGGCTGGAAGGTGCTGGAAATAGACAGCAGCAGGGGCTTCAGAGATAGGGGAGGGGGATGTCCCCGGGGGCAGGGAAGGGTCCAGGCACTGAATTTGGCACCTTCCCAAGTCTAGTAGGTGTGAGCTTCCTCTTAAGTCCCAGTCTACCTTGGACAGAAGTCCAGCTGGGCAGGAGACACACAGCATACAGTGGACTATGTTAGGGTTTGGGATGAACAGCATAAGACCCAAATATTCAGAACCCTGGAAAGCACCACACTCATCCCAAAGGAAAAATGTGGAAAATCCCAAGTTCCAGGGAAGTTTTGGTTTTTTGGTTTTTGGGGTTTTTTTTTGGGGGGGGGGTCCTTAAAAGCTCAGGAAGTGGGCAAAGCTCAGTTTTCCCCACAGAAGTTGAACAGAGCAGCCTGCATCCTGAGCCTCAAGCTCCCTTGGCACTACTGGCAAGGAGCCCTGGGACAGGTAACTGCCTGTGAGTCACTGTCCCAGCTGCTCCTGAGCCCCACCCTCCTGGGCAGGAATGCCAGCCTGCAGGGCCAGGAAATAGACCCGACCAGGGGTGGGAGAAGGCTGAGACACAGCTAGGCTGCTAAAGCCGAGGCAGACTTCCCCTGGCACCAGCCAGGCCCAGGAACACAGTCCCCTTTTGGGGGGTCTCATGAGCTCCAGCTACGAAGTGCAGAAACGGGACCAGGAGGAAGGAAAGGCTGGTCGAGGGTGCTTCCCCTTCAGGTTGGGTCGGAGGGTATCTCAGCAAACCTGGGAGGTCATGGATCCTGTCCTAATCCTGAAGACTGAGATTATATATATATATATAGGAACATACTTGCCTCAAAGTCACAATTTGAAGGAGACTCTCTTTTTTCTAAGATAGGGTTCCACATACCGTAAGCTGGCCTCAAAGCCACTAAAAAGTCAACAATGACCTTGATTTTCTGATTCTCCTGCCTCCACCTCCCAAGTGCAAGGATTCTAGGTATGCACCACCACGCACAGTTTATATTATGCTGAGCACGGAACCGAGGGCTTTGTACATGCGGGACCAGCACTCCACCACTGAGATACAACCCCAGCCATAAGCAGGACTCTGCAATGACCCTATTCCAGTGTGCCAAGGGTCCCTCTAAATAGAGGGATACGCCCGAGATCTCTTGAGGGAAAAGTAGAAGGTTCTGTGGACTGAACCGGATATGTCTTACCCGGAGCGTCAAATGTAGCTGAAGCTCAGATGGAGAAATTCTGCCGTTAGCAAACAGACAAGGGGCCATTTAGAGGCATAGCCAATGCTCTGGTGGTGAAGTGGGGCAGCATTCTGCTTCAGTCTGGTTTAATACTGCAAGGTGAGTGCACACAGTTTCCGTCACCAGTCCTTGAAGGGCACAGTGAGACCCCCTACCCCGGCCATCAGTTCTAGGGGAAGGGTCCCCTTTGATAGCTTGGGTTTAGAGAACCTACCTCCACTACTTGGTCAATTTCATTTTCCACTCCCCAAGTCTAGACTCCCAGAAATCCTCCCCTCCCCCCTTAACCAGCGGATGTGACAAAGAGCTCAATAATAATTAGCTCAGCCTGCAGAAAAGCTTAGGTGTGGAAGCCCTGATCCCAGAGGAGGGGAAGGGAAGAGGGAGAGGCCTCACTGTGAATGACTGGGCCCTATAAACTCCCCTCCTTCCCTTCTCCCCTCCACACACCTTTCTGAGCCCAGAAGCTCAGGTAAATAAGCATTTGGCATCTCAGCCTTTGCAAGCTGGGGCAGGTCCCAGGTTTGGCTTCATAGGAGACAAACATCAGCTGCTCTGCAAAGGCCTCCCACACAGTAATGCTTTAGAAGCTGTTTCTGCTGCTAACTGTAGCCCACTCTTCCAGGACGCCAACCATTCCAAAGTGCTCCCACGCCGCCGCCACCACCACCACCACCACCACCACCACCACCACCCCACCCCACCCCCAGAATTCAGGTCACCTGCCACAGGCTTTAGAACTTCAGAGCCGAGTATGTCCATAGTGTGTTTAATAGTGTAAAACAGAGCCCCCAGCTCCATGAAGGTCAGGCTTGGGCTACAGGGCAGCTGGGGTGTGTCCCGAGAACCTCAGTCCTCCTGTGTGCCCGCCTTGCTCTGACCCTGCCTGTGAACTCAAGCTTCAGAATGGTTGCCCACCCTGGGCCACCATTAGAACTTTTGCTCAGGAAAGTGATGTTATCCTGGACTGACTGGTTTGTGTTTTGTTTTGTTTTGTTTTGTTTTGTTTTGTTTTGTTTTGTTTTGCATCCATACCAGCAACTACCTATTAGTAAATTCTGCTGGTTCTATGTCCAAAAGTAACCAGACCTCCATCCCCACCCCAAACTGCCCTCCTGGCTGAGCCACTCCGCCCCCAACACTACCCACCAGTCTCCAGTCTGATCCACAGTCAAAACCAAATTCAGAATGTCTCAGAGATCTGTGCCCAGCTTCCTACCTCTCAAGGCCAAAACCAAAGCTCAGGCAGGTCCTCTGTGGTCAGAACTCCCCCAGATTGCCTCTCCATTCCTATTTCTTCCCCTCCTTGCTCTTGTCTCGATAGTACAGCCTCCTTGCTAGGCCTCTAAACTGCTAGGTCTGCTTCTAACCTATAACCTTTGTCCCAGCTGCCCCAGCTGCTCCAGCTGCCCCAGCTGCCCCAGCTGCTCCAGCTGCCCCAGCTGCCCCAGCTGCCCAAGCTGCTTGGGAGGCTTGTGCCTTGGGCACCTGCAAACTGCCTCTCATCATTTTCAAGCCTTTCTTCCAATCCTGAGACCCAAATGAGGCTTACTCCAATCACCACAATTTTTTTTTAGAAAGATTTATTTATTATTATAAGTAAGTACACTATAGCTGTCTTCAGACACCAGAAGAGAACATCAGATCTCCTTACGGATGGTTTGTGAGCCACCATGTGGTTGTGCTGGGATTTGAACTTAGGACCTCTGGAAGGGCAATCGGTGGTCTTAACCACTGAGCCATCGCTCCAGCCCCAACCACAACATTTAAAATTACAGCCATCTTCCCTGTCTGGTGTCTGCTCCCAACCTCACCTGCCCAGTGCTGTTGGCAGGATTTTAAGTTTTGCTTTTTTTTAAACCTGTGTGTGTGTGTGTGTGTGTGTGTGTGTGTGTGTGTGTGTGTGTGAACACTACCTTCGGACCAACTACCTAATTTTTTTCAAGGTCTTCTGTAACCTAAGCCTGCTTTGAATTTGACTTGTAGCTGTGGGTGACCTTGAATATCTGTTCTTCCTGCTGCACTTCCTGTGTGCTGGGATGACAGATATGCACAAAGATTCCTGGTTGATCTGGTGCTGGGGTCAAGTTCAGGTTTTCACAAATGCTAAGCAAGCACTCTGAGCTACAGCCTCACACCCCAAACTTCCTCATTGCCCACCATGGAAGCATTGTATCCGCAGAGACATGTTCCTGTCTACTTTGTTCACTATTTTTCTCCAAGCGCATAGGACCTCGTAGGAAGGAGCTTGGTGTTGGTAGAATAGATTTATGCTGACATGAAACTGACTCTGTTTTCTGAACCCCCCAGGCCTGTTTCACATTGCTGCGTCCTCAAAGGCTGGGGATACCTGGGCTTGTGATCTCCAGAACGGGTTCTTCCCCATGAACTTCCTAAAATGTAGGGCAGCAGTGGGGAGCTCTCTTTTTGAAACACCTACTCCAGATCGCCTAAATGAAGCTGTATTGATAAGAGTGTCATCTCAGTTGCCTGCTCATCAGACTCCCTTGGCAATGATTCTGATGAGTGACATTGGAAGTCGATGTCCCCATTATCCATCTGTTGGGCTCAAACCATGTAGGTTGCCAGGGAGAACATCTAGGATCTGATCCATGAGCAATCACAAGAGAGTGAAGAAAGGGAGGGATTAGAAGAGAACAGGAGTGTGGATTCTGGCTCTGGGCCTTGGCTGTCAGAGCGCAGGACACCTGATGACTAAGCAAGGCACCTCTGAAGTACAGTGAGTCACGGCTGAATCCTTGTCTACCAGGCAGGATGGGTTCCAGTGATGGCTCTGAGAGTTTACACTGTGACTAACCCTAGTGTGGCCCTGCACACTGGCTATCCAGACAGGGGTCAGGACGTGGGGAGTGGAGGTGGGGGGTCGGCAGGGTCCTGGTAAATTGCTGAGCACAGATTATCTCCTAAGGTCCAACAGTTACAGAGCAGGACTTTGAGGCCACTCTTCTGCATCCTCATCTACCCAAGCTGTTTGCCTGGAGGACAGCCCCACATACTAGCTAGATCCTAAGGTGTTGAAGAAGTCAGAAGGTCAGTCTAAAATAAGCACAGTTAATCTTCCTGCATGCTGTCAGAGGGCCTGGGGCAATGTGGTAAAAGCCTCTTCCATACATTAACCCATTCAACACCTACCAGAGAGCACTTGGCTGGCCTTACTTCTCAGATAAAGAAAGCAAGGTCTATTTGTAATAATGTGGTCCCAGCTGGTGGGCAGTGGTAGGAGCCTTTACTGTTTGTCTAGGCACTCACATTTTTAACCACTACCAAGGGACATGGACACCAATGTGGCCCAAGAACTGAGGGCCCTCCCTCAGTTCTTGCTGATCCTCTGATCTTCAGGTCTCCTATGCTACAGACCGGGGTTTTTTGCAGGGACCCCATGTTCCTCAGGACGGTGGGTTCTGGCCAAGTGTGCACGGGATTCGGCTGTGACAAACAGACTTACACAAGCAGTGTGTGATCTGAGTGTATTTTTTAAAAATGGCACGAGACTCTTATAATCATTGTAAAAGAGATAATAAAAAAATCTAGCAGCTCAGTAGTCAAGGTACATCTGAGTCTACCTAAAATATACTGGGTCTAAAAACAGCAGCCATCTCCTCTGGTCTGGTGCAGCACCCCCCAGGCTCTGAACACGCTCGGGCCATATGGGCCCAGCCAGAGTCCTGGGGGGCTGCGGATTGAGTCCAACTGCTCAATGCAGACTCCTCTATCTAGAAAAACTGACTGCTCCACACTGTCTCTCACTCACATACTCGGCTCAAGGTCCCGCTCATCCTAGGTAAAACTGCCCACTATGCTAATCTTCTGGGCTAGCGGAGGTTAGCCCCAGGGGATCCTTGTTAAACTAGTTCCTGGGATTAGACTCCATTCTATAAGCTTCAATGCACTACCCCTACATTATTTCCCTAACAATACCGGAGGCAATGAGTCTCGGTGGGTAACTTCTAAGTCAGGGTTTGGCTAAGATGTTGGAAAATTGGTAAAAGGTCAGAGAGAAACGTCTGATTTTTTCTCTAGCTGTCATATTTTGGTGGACATCTAGCACAAGAGTACCAGGACATATCTGAGCTACCTCTGAGTTAGGGGGTGCCAGGCGACAATGCAGGTGCAGGAGACTGGCTTTCTTTAAGCTTACACCTCAGATACTGCTGTCACGCAAGGCCTGCGTGCCACTCCTAGACCTGGTAAGGATTCAGAAATTCAAAAATTGTCTTTAGGAATTGGGGAGGTGGCTCAGTCAGAAAAGTGCTTGTCATACAAAGATGAGGGCCTGTGTTAGATCCCAAGAACCCATACTTTAAAAAGAAAGCCAGGCAAGATAGGACATACTGGTAATCCCAGCACTGAAAAGACAGAGAGAGGTGAAACCTTGGGGCTTGCACATTCCCTAAATGACTCACCAATGTAAAACATTCACTACAAGGAAACCTGAAGCCTGGGGTGGTTGTTGGGGGGAGTGAATTGACACAAGCTCTCCCCTAGCTATCTGGCTCCCAGAGAAGCTAGAGTAGACGCTGCACTCCTTCCGTGTCCATATTCCTCAATGTCTCCAATGTCCTCAGCTGATAGCTGGCCCATTGTCATGCCTCTCCACCCCACTTCCATCCATTCAGCTATTGACCCCTGGGAATTAGGTTCTTGGGAACTAAGTCTGTCCCTGTGAACTACAGACTTGCCACACAGACCTAACTGTGTCTGGCGATGGCCCAGGCCCACCAAAGTGAGAAATGGACAATTTTTCTGAAAGGGCATCAGGCAGCCCCACTGGCAGCTCTGCATAGCCAAGGCAGGGACAGTGTGATGCTGCATGAATAGAATGTGAGCATCTGGAGATCTGCTCCCCACACTGTGGAAGACTGCCCACGGGACTGTACATGCTAATATGATCTGTGAAGGCGCGCAAGAGGCAAGCTTAAGCTTCTTAGCGTTTAACCTAGCACTGAAGGCTGACTATGGAGGAGTAAGCACCCTTCGTCTAAGGAGGATGGAGCAGGGGATGCCTGGCCTGTTTGGAAGCAATAAATACCATGTAGCACCTAATCAGGACCTCCTGTAGTGCCTGTGGCTGCACACAGGTCTATGTATAGACTTGACCTGACTCCACCCTGCTACTCAAATGCAGAAAAGCTCAGAGCTATAGAGCCCATAGCAGCGGTAGAACATGTACTTAGCATGCACAAGACCCAGGGTTCGGTCACCAGCACACAGAGAACAGCCTTGGCCAAGCCCCTCTAAGGGCTAGTTTAATCACATGGGACTAAAGGAGTTGGTTCTTACTGAGGCTACCCACTTGGAGTTACTTGAAAGGACTGAAAATATCACACAAGGGCCAACCCAGACCTCGATGCACGAGTCAACGGTTTGAAGGTGGGAGATTTTGTTGTCGTTTAGCTTTTTAAATTTTATCTTTATTTTCAATTTTGTATTCGTGTGCACACGTGAGTGCAGGTATCTGAGAGGTCCAGAAGAGGGTGTCAAGCTCCCCAGGAGCTAGAGTTACAGGTAGTTATGAGTTGCCCAATGTGGGTCCTGGGAACGGAACTGAGTGCTCTGCAAGAGCGGCATGTGTACCTAACCACTGACCCACCCTGCCAGTCCCTGGAAACTGCCAGGTTTAATAGCTCCCTAGAGAACTGTGAGGTATAGCCAAACATGGGAACACTGACGGCCCCCTCAATTCTAGGAAGCCCTGCTCTCAGGACTGGTGGCTTAGGATAATAGCTTAAAACCCGAAGGTACTCTCTCCCCTTTGTTGGGTATTCCCTGGCATCTGGGACTTTCTACTGGCTACCCCCAGTTCCCCATCCCCCATTGCTACACACCTCCTTTCAATTCCCTGACCCTCTGAACTTCTCTATCCCTGCTCCCCCCCCCCCCCCGGTCTCCTCCCACACCTGATCCTGCCCCCCTCTTTTTCCTTTCCCCTCTTTTCTCTCTCCCAGATCCCTCCCTCTCTCTACCTCCCATAATTATTTTGTTCCCTCTTCTAAGTAGGACTAAAACATCCACACTTTGGTCTTCCTTCTTCTTGAGCTTCGTGTAGTCTGTGAGTTGTATCATGGGTATTCCAAGCTTTGGGGCTAATGCTCACTTAACCATGAGTACATACCATGTGTGTTCTTTTGTGACTAGGTTACCTCATTCAGGATGATATTTTCAAGTTCCATTCATTTGCCTGTAAATTTCATGAAGTCATTGTTTTTTTTGTTTTGTTTTGCTTTTGTTTTTTTGGTTTTGGTTTTGATTTTTCGAGACAGGGTTTCTCTATGTAGCCCTGGCTGTCCTGGAACTCACACTGTAGACCAGGCTTGCCTCGAACTCAGAAATCTGCCTGCCTCTGCCTCCCAAGTGCTGGGATTAAAGGCATGTGCCACCATTGCCAGTGGAAGTCGTTGTTTTTAATAGCTGAGTAGACTAAACCACCAACTAAAGAGTACACATGGACAGATCCATGGCTCCAGCTATATATGTAGCAGAGGATTGCCTTATCTGGCATCCATGGGAGGAGATGCTTGGTGCCCTAATGTAGGGAGATGCTAGGGCAGTAAGGTAGGAGTGGGTGTGTAGGCAGGGAGCAACCTCCTAGAGGCAGAGGGAAGGGGGATGGAATAGGGGCTTGCAGAGGGGAACCAGGAAGGGGGGGGCAACATTTGAAATGTAAATAAATAAAATAACTAATAAGAAAAAAATTGAGGGTAAAGGGAAAGGAGAAAAAAGAGGAAAAGAGCTAAGAAGGTAGGGTTCATGCCCTACAGGAGGTTGGTGTTCACCAGCTGGGTGATATCAGACACTGTGGGGTACACCAGGAAGCCTTCTTCTGTGGCAACCATAAGGAGTCCAGCCCACAGAGCCTGTGAAATAAAGAGAAGCAGCCCAGGTCTGTAGCCTTCCAATGCTATGCCCTGATCTGTAGTCATCGAAGGTAGCGAAACAAACATTATCCATGTGAGTCACCTGCCAACAGGGCCTGGCTGGGGCTGCTCTCCCTCACCCCAAAACTGTTATCTATGTGCTCCAGCATTCTTTCCAGACTGGACTGAACCAGAGGGCAGAAAGGCCGCTGGGAAGGGATCATTGGGAGTAGGGCTGAGAGGAGGGTCTTGGCTTCTAGCCTTCTAGGTCGGGACTAGGCAAAGGGTAGAGGCAAGGGTGGGAATGTTTACAAACACAGAAGGCAGAGGAGCAAGTGTGAACGTGACAAATGTTTGCTTTGGTTTTACGGCTTTCAAGAGACCATATAGACAGAATCAGAAGAGAAAGCCTGAATCAAAGTTGCTGTGGTAAGATCTGAGGCTGAACTCCCTCCTGCCCAGCATGTCTGAGGCAGCGGAGGACACCTGTCTTTTCCTGGAGCCTCCATATCCCCAGGGCTGCTGAGGCTCCGTCTGGTTTTATTCTCTGGGTTGGTTTGTTTTTGTTTATCTTTTTGTTTGCTTGAATAACTTTAGGGACTTCTCATGAGGCCCTGTTAAGTGCTGAGGTAGGGACAAATGTACACAAAACCAACTCAAGCGAAGTGGACGTACTCAGAAAATGGAGAAATCAATGTTAAGATTTCCATTTGTACGTCTCTATGTGTTCCTATGTAACTACTGCAGGCGAGTCACAAGTCACCTCTGCTGGGCCCCTCCCCCTCCCAACTTGCTGCTTTGCAAGGACTCCCTTCCACTTAGCAACCCAGGCTCACAGTTGGTGCTGTGAGTTTTCCAGAAGGTTGTGAATTTTGTAAGGTCTGGGCGTTCCTTCTCGAGTTTTGTTTCTGGGCTGAGAGAGACTCATTGTGTCTGCAGAGCCCTTGACACACTTCCTGAGTCAACATGGGAACCCATGAGAGTGTACAGAAAAGAAACAGGGGGTGGGGGGGGGAGGGATGCCAGAAGCAAGACTTCTAAGGACCTGCTGCTGTGTGGAGACTAAAGGAGAGCCAGCCCTTCTGCATCTAGATTCAGGGAATTATGACTGCCTTCACCCAGAGCTGCCTCTCCTCTGCAACTCTTATACCTGATTCTGAATTTTCCTGTTATTTGCTGAGAGAACAATGTCCCCATCAGATGATGTTGTTAGTTGTCTGTGTAGGTTTGTGTTAACAACCTTGCTGTCACATCTGTCTCTTTGTGGGTGATCTCTCCACTGAGCGACCATAGGTTCGCTGTAAAATCATTTTGCCAGCCAACATGGGAAACCCAGATGCCTGGATCTCAGGTAAATGAAGAATGTGCTGGCCATAGACGTAAGCCCCAAATACCACATGTGACACATCTATAGTAGAGTATTTGCTGCTTCTCAGAAGTTCTAATTGTACTGAGCTTCTTGTCTTTTTATTTTGAAGAGCCCGTCAACCTCACGTATGGTGGGGATCTTCACCCATTTCCAACTTCCAGGTTGTTCCTGACCTGTTCACCTTCTTGTAGGATATGTCCTGTCTGCTAAAGTAGGATGCTCAGACATGCTGGAGGGCCCAATGCCTCAACATCATGGTGGCATCCTCTGGGATGGGCCCTTCTATCATGGGCCATACCAGGTGCAAGACCAAGAGCTGAGCCAGCAGTAGAGGGAAGCCTGACCCTCCTGGACGTGCACCTGTAGGCTTCCTAACATTATAGATTCAACTTATCCCTCTGGTTAAGAACTTCAGGAAGAAATAGCTATATATTTCCCTGGGATAATAGGAAACAACAGGGCTGAGGGTATAACTCGGCGGTGATGAAGGCCCTGGGTTCAAGCTGAGTATCAGTTTGTTGAAGGCCCATGAGGTCATTGCCACATTCCTCTAGACTGGATCCTGAGGAAGGGCACTGCCATCCTCCTACACACTGCCCAAATCAAGGAGCTAGGTTGCAACATGCTAAGAAAGTTAGTCACATTGGATCTCAACGTCTTCATATTTTTATTTGCATTTCACACGAAGTAACAGGCAAAACAGTAAGGGGAGGGGACCCTTTGCTTCACGTGATCACCAGGGGACTTTTACCATCTTGTGGGCTGCTCTATCCAGGACAAGCGATGTCCTAGTATGGTTTCTGCTTGTTGAGGCTTGGTCTGTTGTTATGTACTGTAATGCTAAGTGCCAGTTTCCAAGGCCTGGTTGCCCCCAGAGACAAGAAAGTCTACACGTGGACCCTGGTGAAGCTATGCGACCTGGCCCCAAGTTAGTTTTGACTGGTGAATAAAGATGCCTACAGCCTATAGCTGGGCAAAATTGAGACAGGCCTTGGTGTCCCTGGCCTGGAGGTCAGAGGAGACCATGAGGCAGGGGAGAAGAAGGTGGAGAGAAGAGAAAGATGCTATGGGTTAGGCGTCAAGAAAGCATGGCCCTGAGGGATGGCCAATTAGAGTAAAGAGCAGCCCAGATGAAACATAGTAGTAACTCTGGGTTCTCAATAGGAAATAGATTTTAATAGCATAGAGGGTAGATATCTGCCCAGCATTAGTGTGCTGATAAAAACATGTTAACAACTATGTCTGTCTCGAGTCCAAAGCCACCAAGGTGGGTTACACCATCTTGAATGTGCGCTGTTCTTAAACACGTGAATACAGACGCACGCAGACACAGACCTTTGCCTCTTCCCTGTTGCATGTTGTTGGTTTTGGCTGGTGCCCCATTAGTGAGTTGTATTTGGTGTAGACTTTGTCCTGAACAGACTCCATCATCCCCAGGTTCAAGTCCACAAAGTCCCCAGATTCTCAGGGTCCACATGGAAGTCTCCTTTCATTGCCTAAGACACACATCCCCCTCTCCTTCTGCTATCTGCCTCCACATTTAGACTGGATTACTCCTGTGCTACCTGCCTACACAGATATATCACCCTCCCGTGAGCTCGACAAAGTCCTAATCCAAGATATGCTCTGATTTCTGCATCTGTGGTGGTTTCTCTTCAATTCTTCTCATTGAAGGCAGCAGAATTTCCTGTACAGTTCAGTCAAAAGCTGGTTCTGTTCTTGGAGTCCTTATGTAAACATCTCAAATTCATATATTCAACTGTATTCACCCTTTAATTTGTATGAGTAGGTCTCAAGGGGGAAAGGAATGCCCTCGGGGCCAATGTGTCCCCAAGTAGTATCCAGCTTAATGTTTCAATCAGCAGACGTTCAAACAAAATTACTACAGTCTCCTAAGAATGAAAATAATTATAAAATACAACATGAAGGAAATGTAACAGCATGAATTTACATACCCCGATATGTCCCACTCAGAACTCCTATTCCTGTTACAAAGAAAAAACTACCCTCAGCCTAAGGCTCAGGGATCATTGTGGAAGAGGGACAGAAAGATGGTAGGTGGCAAAGGAGTGTGTAGTTTGCTGAAAGATTGTCTCCTAGAAATGTCAAAAGGTAGCCAGGCAGTGGTGGCGCATGCCTTTAATCCCAGCCCTTGGTAGGCAGAGGCAGGCAGATTTCTGAGTTCAAGGCCAGCCTGATCTACAGAGAAACCCTGTCTCAAAAAAAAAAAAAAAAAGAAAAGAAAAGAAAAGAAAAAGAAATGTCAAAGGTACACCCATGAAGTCTCACCAAAATGGCTGCCTAGATATGACCTGAACAAGGATAACACAAATAAACCTGCAAATGTGCACAGGAGAAAACTCACAAGGCCTCGGCCCTGGGCAGAAAACCATAGACAGCTAAGGAAAACTGAAGAGAAATAGCCTTCCCCAGCATAGAGCACACCAAGTGTTATCCAACACCAAAGGGTCAGCCCTGAAAACATATAAGTAACATTATGTGAACAGAGAAGGTTGTGTTTATGTATTTAGTAATATATGTCTATGTCTATGTGTGTGTTACTACATATAAATACAATTTACTTATATGCATATGTATACATATATATTAAAGAAAGAGCGATTATAAATTTGGGGAGAGAGCAGAAGGGGTACATGGGATGGTTTATGAGGGGTAGAGAGGAAGTGAAAATGGTGTAATATTATAATCTCAAATTTTTAAATATATAGTTTAAATAAAGAATTGGAATCTGAGAAAATTCTGGATGGGCTGACCCTTTATTAGTGGAGTTCTGGGCCTTGCAACCTTGAGTCAAATGCCAACTTGCTACTCTATCTGACATCACCAGGGCACAGGAATGGGAAGACCGGGACTCAGAGTGATGCTACTGTGACATGAGGAACTGAAATATTTGAGAGGCCAGGATGGGAGTCTAGGTGTTGAATCTCTAGAGACCAGCATTTAGGACCTTGGCAGTGATGAAAGGTGTTGGTCTGCAGGTGATAGGGCACAGGTGGGTCTGCTGGGGAGGAGGGCACAGGTAGGTCTGCAAAGGAGGCAGGTACAATGACCAATGGCCATAGGTTCTCAAGAGGCATACACTTGTATTCATGTATTGGGGATGGTATTGACAGATCATGGTAGGCAGGTCTGTCAGCTGCTGCCTGTCTCCAGGATGCCAGTTGTAACATGTCCTGTAGAAGTGTGAGGTTATCTCAGCCCCTGCCCAGTGAGTGGCAAGTATTACACACAAACAAATGTGATCTGGGATGTTTAAGTCTATTGTGCAGGGCATAGTGCCACAAAGGTGGACAGGAGTCTTGAGGGGATGTCTCTGTCCTACGTGAAGTCCCTCTGCATGGCCAGTCCACTGTGTCTCAGAGCTATGTGTGTGTATCTTTGACAGGGTGTTATCCTGATGATGTTCTGGGTGCCTGAAGCTGGGTCTACACTCTCCTAGTCCACCCAAGCATATACCAAGTCCTGTCACCTTCTTGATCTGAACTTTTCTTCTAGTTCATCACCTCTCAACAGACACTTCTGACTTTTAACCCAGAAACACAAAAACATTCATTCACTCAACAATTATTTATTGAGCACCCACCCAGTGCCAGGCATCATCACTTACTGTTCAGAGGGAAACTACTGCCCGATAGGACTCAGACATTGCACACATAGTTACCAAATAGTTGGTCAATTTTGCAACTGATGTGACTATCTTCTTCAGCTGTCCAAGAGTCCCCATCTTCCACGGTCCCAGAAATAATGATTCTGAGAATTCTTAAGCTAGATGATCACACACAAGCTCATCCTAGCTGTCCAACCATTTCTCCACACTGACCAAAGCCCCTTCGGCCCCCCAAGCAAGGCAGGAGTGCATGGCCCTTCCTCCATTCCTTGGAGCGCAGGACTGGAAATGTGGGGCGACAGCCTGAGAGTAACCATTAGCTTCTGAGACCCCCAGAATCCACCCAACATTAGCAGGTTACCTCCTTTCTCAGCAGCTGGGGACCTCCTTCTTCCTTCCCAATCCATGGGGGACAGCCTCCTACAGAGTAATCTCCAGTAGCTACCTGTCACGTGATAAAGATCCCCTGACAAAGCAATTTCAGAAAGGAAAGATCTGGGAAGATGGGGAGGGGGACACGCATGCGGATGCCCAGCTCACTTTCTCATTTTTACTCAGTCTGGGACCCCAGTCTAAGGGATGGTGTTGCCTTAATCCACGCTGGGTCTTCCCTCTTTAGTTACTCTTCCCTGGCTATCCTAAGAGACACACCCAGAAGTGCCCCCCCCCCCGGGTGATTCTATAGCCAGTCCAGTTGACGGTGAAGAACAGCCATATAATCCAAACTGGCCAATCTGTCTGAGATAAATATGCTTGGTACTATGTATTTTGGCAAGAGCCCCCATTCATTACTTGTTCTTCTAGCAAATACTTCTTCAATCCTAACATTGATGCAGACATTATGTAGGTGGAGAGAACCTGACATCCAACAAAGTTAATGAGGGCCTGTAGCCAGACTTATGGCCACTTTGTGGGTTCTTTATATTTCTAGCCTTCTCCACCCCTCTTCTTCCACCCTATCAACACCCTAACACTAGGTAGGAGAGAAGAAAGGACAGAGGAGAAATCATTAGACTACTTCCTGATTAGGGGTGTTGAGTTTCTTGGGGCAAGTTTGGTTTTCTGTCGGGATATCTAATTTCTTCTTTTCACCTCTTCGCCCATTGCATGACTACTTGACAAATGCAAACAAAAACATCCAACCACCAACTGCCTAGCCAGTCCCTTATATCCTGCTTTAGCATTTATATATCCTCTGAAAAGACCCCAGGTACCCCCAACATTACATACTTGCAGAGACTGTCTACAGCTGGAAAAATCATGTCCCTGCTAAGGCAGTGGGCCAATCATAGTCACTTGGCTGTGGTGCAGCCCCATATCCCCACACATGGGATTAAAATTAAAACATGTTCCCATAATAGTCCTGTGACTTTTTTTTTTTAAGGAATAATCACTACATGGACCCCTGCCCCAAGAACACAAATAATGGACAGTAAACTAGAAACCAAATCTGTGGAACACTGGGGAGGAAACAAAAATAGCATCATAAGACAGGTAGGTAGGGGTGTAGCCCAGTTGCAGTTGACAGCCCAAGACTGAAGGGGCCATGCAAAGTTGCTGAGGCTTGGCACTATGAAGAGAGCCTAGGAGAGGCTATTGATGAAGCCTAGTTGCAGCAGAAGACCCCGGTGTGTTGGAAAAGACATTACCATGGGCTGATCACCAAGAACGGCAGCAGCAGTAAAGCGGATCAACCCGAGCTTAGAGTGCCACAGAGAGCAGAGCTGGAGAAGTGACGCCAGGCCTTTTGAGGAGCCCAGTAGATCGAGTGTGGATCCCAGACACTGGAACAAGAAGCTGTAACATTAATGTTGCCTTGGAGGCCCCAAGATGTTCCAGATGCCAGAGCCATGAGATATCTGCTGAGGAAGGCTGCTAACAGGGAGTGGAACCAGCCCAGGAGAAAGAAGTTTGTTGCAGTCCACAAAGATGAAAAAGGAGTTGGAGATCTGAAGACCGCTTTGACATCAACCATGGAGATGCAGAGTTTGGAGTTTGCCCAGCTGGTTTCCTGTCTTGCTTTGGGGATTACAGTTAAGTGACTGGATGAATGTCAGACAGAAGAGACTTTGAACATTAGACTTTTAACATTGGTGAGACTGCTATAGACTATGGGGACTTTTGAAGTTGGACTAAACGTATTTTGCATTATGCTATGTTTAGGTATGGCCCCATAGATCCATATGTTTGAACAAGCTTATGGAGGCCAGGGAGTGGAATGTTATGGCTCAGCATAAGGAGTGGCACTATTAGAAAGTGTGACTCTAGTAGGAGTAGATATGTCACTGTGGGTGTGGGTTTTAAGACCCTCATCCTAGCTGCCTGGAAGCTAGTATTCTGCTAGCAGCCTTCAGATGAAGATGTAGAACTCTCAGTTCCTCCTGCACCACACCTGCCTGGATGCTGCCGTGCTCCCGCCTTGATAACAATGGACTGAACTTCTGAACCTGCAAGCCAGCCCCAATTAAATGTTGTCCTTTACAAGATTTGCTTTGGTCATGGTGTCTGTTCACATCAGTAAAACCCTAACTAAGACAGAGAGGAAGAATTAAATCTTCCCCAGGGATGAGTCCCCAATTGGTTATCTAATAACAAGTGGTCAACCCTAAAAACATGCACATACAGGCAACACTAAACCAACTCAGCAGGTTCTATTTTTGGTTTTTGGTTTGTGTGTTTGTTTGTTTGTTTGTTTGTTTCAAGACGGTTTCACTGTGTAGCCCTGTGTAGTCCTGGCTGTCCTGGAACTCACTCTGTAAGCCAGGCTTGCCTTGAACTCACAGAGATCCATCTGTCTCTGCCTCCTAAGTGCTGGGATTAAAGGTGTGCACCACTGCTTCCCAGCTAGCAGGTTTAAATTTGTATATGTAACAATAATAATTTAAAACAAAAGGTGTCCACGAATTTGAGAGGGAGCAAGGAAGACATGGGAGGTGTCGGAGGGATAAGGGGATAAGGGGGTAAGTGGTGTAATTATATTTTAACTAGAAATAAATAAATTATAAAAAAATTTCCATTCTGTGTGTGTTCAGCCAAAGACACTTGTGTTGCTTTTCTCATTGCTGTTATTAAAAAATAACCCTAAAACAACTTAAAAAGGTTTATCTGGCTCATAATTTGAATATAAGGATCTCTCTCTCTCTCTCTCTCTCTCTCTCTCTCTCTCTCTCTCTCTCTCTCTCTCT